>JAWRVZ010000001.1:6240000-6545000 GCA_037043235.1 Rhodeus uyekii | reverse complement strand
CTTTTGATGCTATCATAATTTTATATTAAGATATTAACTATGCATGCATGTTTGCGTATAATAAAAAAAAGTTTTGTGAACAAATATTTTTTCTGCTACTGCAGTCCACATTTTTCTGCCAGCTTTGCGTTCCAAAGCCCCATGAGTGTTTTTCTGTGTGTGACTGAGCACATCTGTTTCTAATCAAGCCGTCTTACCCCACATTCCTGTGTGAGAGTTATGACTTCTAGTCTCCCCCACTTTCATAAACAAAATCTTGCATGCAACCTGACTGTGTGTGATGAATTCAAGTTGCTTTTAATTTAACCTGAGGAATGTTTTCTTCCTATGTGTTTAGGGTGTTTTGTAATACATGGTAACCTGGAGGAAATCCTAGGAGAACTTTTCCTGTTTGATGAGTCAGAGTTTTTCCATCTTCTTTGTGATTACTGGCAGTGGAGTAAAAAGAAATGAGAAGGAGGAAGGTCAATGCTGGCGATTAACCATGTGTTGTTATTTTTATGGATCATTTAGGTGCAGTTTCCTTTCTTGACCAGTAGAGGCTAGTATTGTTTTGTGAAGAGCAGAAATTGTGCGTGTGTGTGTGCGCATGTGTGTTAGTAGGTCAGCTGTAGTAATGCGGTGTGTCCTGTAGTAGTCAGTATTGCTGGGAAAATCAGCCATGTCACTGAAAATGAAGATTTTCACAATTTTAGCCAGATGGTGCTCGTGTTGTTGCTTGGAGTCAGAAAGGAATCAAGCAGGTTTAATGCATCTAACCTGTTCAGATATAATTTACCTCCTTTCAGAAGTAATAAGTAGGCACGTGGGCGCAGTGATTTGTTCTGCTCTTCTGTTCACCTTTGGTTTATACAAAGGGGTTTAAATTCCTTGACTTCAAACACAATCTTGTTTAGTTAATTATTCTGAAGTTATGTAATTTATTGTAAGTTAAGTTATGTTATATATATATATATATATATAGCCTATTTTATTTTGGAATGTTTTAGCAAAAACAAAAAAAAAAACATAAAAAAACCTCATTAAAACAAAGTTATGAAATAGATTAGTACAGAATGTGTTTGTGCTTCACTTATTGCCTCATTCTTGCATCTTAGGAATATGCCCACTAGATGGGGTGTAGGGCCTATACTGCTGTAAGATAGTGCTGATGCCATTTGGAAGAGACCATTAGCAAAATGCAGTGGGGGGTAGTTTTGCCTGAATGTGTGTCAGTAGGGGAATGATGTCAGTGTAGGACAGCCATAGAAAGGAAGCTGTGATGTGTAAAGCTGGGCAGGAACACTGTGTGTATGTCCTGTTTCCAGATTAAGAGGAACACACACACACACACACACACACACACACACAGACGCATATATATATATATATATATATATATATATATATATATATATATATATATATATATATATATATGCGTCTGTGTGTGTATATATATATATATATATATATATATATATATATATAATGTGTGTATGTATGAGCTTAAAACCATAACATAAAAGCTTTTAAATATCAGTCATTTTGGTCAAGATTTCCACTCTAATTCATAGAGGAAGAGAATGTTTTGATGTCTGGTGTGCTGAACAGGCATGTAATGATCAAAAGCTGGATGAAAGCCTCACTGTGTGGAGTTATTGCTGTCTGTTCCGAAACATAATACTTTGCTTCTATAGGGATTTAAATTTTATTTTTTATTAATGTGTTTGTGTGTGTGTGTTTGTATTATTATAGCATGGATGAAGGCCTTCAGGTAAAAAAGAGGTTAGGGATGTGCCATCTGTTTTCATTACAGTATTAGAGTACAGTATTTAAGTAGTTTTCAGCCTCCTTGCAGTCACATGGTCACTAATCATCATGTTTGTGTTTGTGGTCTCTCTAAGATTTCTGGTTGGCAGACATGATGGGGTGAACAGGCCTGATGAGCCAGATTGGAGTCTTTATCAGATTACTGACCCTATTAAACGATCTGCACAGCAGCCGTGCCGGATGAGTGTGTCGTCTTGACTGCAGCATTGGCTGTGATTGTATCTCAATCTTGCAAGAGGTCAGCGTATTAGAGATTTCGGTAACACTTTACTCATTTAAGGACTCATTTGTTAACATTAGTTAATGCATTAACCAACATGAACTAACAATAAGCAATATTTTCTTACAGAATTGTTTAATCTTTAAGTTATTTAATACAAATGTGCATGTTACTTAGTAATGTGCATGTTTGTTAGATACAAAAATCTTAAATATTTTTAAGTAAATGCTGAGATTAACATGAACTAAGATTAATAAATGCTTCAGAAGTATTTTTCCATGTTAGTTCATGTTAACTAGCTGACTAATGTTAACAAATGAAAATTGAAAAAGACCATTTTGCTTATTAGGTCAAATTGATTATAAATAATAATATTATTGATAATAATTTTCAGTGCAAATGGGCAGATTTTGTCCAAAAAGCATATTATATAGATCAATAACATATAATTTCCCCATAAATATTAATTTAAAATGTTTTGCTGTGTGGTTTGTTTATCAGGCAGCGTTTGTGGCTTGGTTTGCACATCAACAAAGTGCCATTCTTGGGTTAGATAAATGTTGGCAGGATCTGAATCCTTACTCCTTTTCTATGTGTGTGTGCGTGTGTGTGTGTGTGTGTGTGTGTGTGTGTGTGTGTGTGTGTTTTTTGGTGCAATAATGGTCACATTTAAAGCTACAGGCTGAAATGCTAATGCATCCCAACTGCATCCTCCTCCTGGACGCACTTCCCTTCTCTCACAAAAACTGGATCCCTTTCTGTCTCCCCCCCAGCTTTGTATCAGAGAACAAAGGCTGAGCGTGTGCCACTGTAAAGAGCCAGGCCTGCTGTGCTTTGTGTTAGAATAGAGTCTGTGTGTGTGTGTGTGTGTGTGTGTGTGTGTGTGTGTGTGTGAGACACTGGTAAACCCTATGTTATGGGGAGAAAATGTCCCCACAAAGATGGCAATATCCAAAATTCTCATCCTTGTGGGGACACTTGTGGAGATCAGCTTATAAATAAGTAAATTTAGGAGATATAATATAGAGTTTCTACAGTATAAAAAATCATTATGTCTATGGAAAGTCCCCATAAAACATGAAAACCCAACGTGTGTAAATAAAGTCTATAGGTTTATATACTGTAACAAAATGCCATCAGTTTCTCAAAGAAAGGGACATCTAGGGACATGCTAGAAAGGGACATGCTATTTGCTTCATTTACAATTTTTTTCAGTTTTTAATTCGTACTAATCACACAGGAATCATGATTATATTATGTTTAAAATGTCTCTTTAACTTTGTGACCTACTTTTATATGTCTATCTTTAGGGCAGAGTGATTTAAGTTTTATTCCCCATGTAACCAGCCATTTTACATGAGCGTTTTTGCAAAATTCAATTAGTGTTTTGCTTCTTTTTTTTCCTGTGTGTGCTTTAACACACTGTTCCTCGCAGGAACGGGGTGTAAATGGAACTTGAACATAGTCAGATCCCAGAATAGAAACTCTAGAGGCGACTCTGAAGTTTACAGCCATAGCTATTTACTTTTTCCTCCTTCCGCAACACAGATAAGCTACATAGTGCCATAGGGCAAGAAGTCCGTTTCACTGAAGTACTCCATGGATAGAGGTACAGGGAGAATTAATGTTCAGGATCGCAGGGTCTTTGTCCTGATTCACTCAGACTGGTTTTAGGAAAAAGATGGACCATTAGTGCACTCAGGCTTTACATCTGTACACTTCAAACCTGGACTAAATATAGTCAGTGGACTGAAGGTGACTTCACATATCTTTTATATGACCAGTACAATTTTGAATGAGACAACACCGTACCTTTTTTTTTTTTTGAGTAATGAGACTGCAATTCTTCCAAGCGCCACTATTTGGCAGCACTAGTGATCTTCTTTTTATTCTCCCCTCCTTTCTCTCTTTCCTTTTGTCCTTCCATTCTATCCTCTCCTCATCTGACACGTTTTTCCTTTTTTAATGCTTTGTCTCCTTAACTGGCATCTCTGTATTCATGACAGATACTCATCACACAGCCAGCAAACTGTTCACTCTTGCAGTCAGAGAAGTCACTGTGATTTTCCTTCAAATATCCCCACTGAACAAGCTATAATGCTATCAGTCGACGTCTCTTTTATCCTACCTTACCACCACACCATTCAGTTCACACATGGACGCATAGGATGACATATCAAGGGTTAAAGACACCAACCCCACCCTTTCAGAATCTCACTGTGACCTATATAATCCAAAATGGCTGCTACAGAGCTTCATATACGATAATGTATGTCACTGCACCCCTCCCTTTCTTGTTTTTCATCCATCTCTTTTTCTTTCTATTCTTATTCCCCGTCTGCATTCATTCATTTCTGGAATTTGACTTGAAATCATTTTGACGTGATGCTTTCAAAGTAGTCAAGAGCAGATTTTTTTTGTGTTGTGCTGGGTGTGTGTTTACGTTTAGATGGATAAATGAGGGTGCTGTCAGCTGATCTGAAGTCCCGTGGTCTCCGTCAGGAGCATGGTGTTAACAGCAGGCACATTCGCTTAATGTGGGTGTGTGGTTTTGGTGTGTGATGATCAGTGTGTCTCACCGTGTGTTTCTCTGCAGGGATGAGCTCCGTTAATCCTTCGTCTCTGAGCTTAACCCAGATCAGATCAGCAGTTTGGGTTATTTGTTTCATTTTCTGGCACGTGCAGTTGGAAGTTCAGCCTCACACTGGCAAAATGTGTGTCATGGAGTTTTGAGCATCATATAACCAAAAATAACTTTATTCCTCATGAAACTTCAGTTGATCTCAGTCTAACATCTAGAAAGCCTCATTGGTCTTGCCTCTGCTTGGATGGACATTTTTGGAATGGGAATAAACAATTATCTCACATTCAATCTGAATCTATAATGCAGTTTTACAGGAAACTTAGTGTGTTGAGTGACTTCTGGGAATTGGTTAGTTATGGCTGTGTTTTGGTAAATCTAAATGAATGAATTGTATTAAAGTGTGAGAGGAAGATTCATTTATAACTGTTGTCATCTAAAGATATTTTTTTGTAGGTCTGATTCTCAAGACCAGCAGGAAATAAAGGTGATCTTGAACAAGGTACATAAATCCCTGGCGATCTGGATGTGTGTGTTCATGCTAGCAGCGTGTCTGTTCATTACTCACTGCTCCTAATGTGTGTGCACTAACTTGGATGCACATGACCTTCCTGTCACTTCACTTCATTTTGTTTGCTAATGGTGGCAGAGCTGCAAAATCTTCAGCAGAACTGATCGGTGTAGGTATCGTATGTCAGATCGATGTAATCACTTTTGAATTTGTTGTATGTATGTATGTATGTATGTATGTATGTATGTATGTATGTATGTATGTATGTATGTATGTATGTATGTATGTATGTATGTATGTATGTATGTATGTATGTGTGTATGTTTGTATGTATGTATGTATGTGTGTATGTATGTGTGTATGTATGTATGTATGTATGTATGTATGTATGTATGTATGTATGTATGTATGTATGTATGTATGTGTGTATGTGTGTATGTATGTATGTATGTATGTATGTGTGTATATATATATATTTTATATATATATATATATATATATATATATATATATATATATATATATATATATATATATATATATATATATATATATTTAACAAATTCAAATATTATTACATCGATCTGACATATGATATACATCTGATAGCTCTGCGACTGTGATAGATAGATCGATAGATAGATAGATAGACAAATCTATCTATCTATCTCATGTTTTACAGTAACAATGAATAATCACAGTAATAGCAAAGTACTTTTCACATTTTAAACACCAAACATTTTACCAAAAACAATTACACGTCTCCTTCACCATATTCATACATTTAGATAATTGATTCTCAATTAATTCGTATTTGTACAAAGCCCATTTTCAGACAGCTGAATCCCTTCTGTGTGCTACAGTTTGGCTTATAGCTTATGAATATTGACTTGATATTTTAATATGAATATCATTTTGATATTTGGCTACAATAACATGTTTTGTATTTTTCATTTATCCATCCCCTTTAAAAAACAAACCACTTCATGACATGCCTGGGGTCACAGCTAGATCAGATCGTCTCCTCTAAACTGCCGACCCACTGCTTCAGTCTTCACTTGAGCGCATTATTCTGCCCGAGGGCACAGGCAGCCAATCAGCTTTGAGAACTAGATGTAGCTACGAGATGATTGGAAGAGGCGTGTAGGAGTCTCCAGGTAAAACAACTCACCCTTGTGAGGGGAAAAAAACAAACATCCCTACCACTGTTGTCTCAGCCTTTTGTTGAAGTCAGCAACATTTAACTAGATAGATACATACATACATGCATAAATACATCCCTATTATATTATTTAATCTTTTCTGATAAGCGTGGAAACTCTGTTGGTCTGAAGTGACGTCTTCATCCCTGTTAAATTACAGTCACCCTCATTAGCCTTTATGAGAGCAAACTCAAACATACATTACAGATTACATGGCTGTGTGTATGATGTGTACAGTGTGGAATCACACTTCCATGGCTGTTTAGAGCAGAACCAGAGAGAGAAGCATCTTATCTCATCACCCTGCCCTTCATCTGTCAGTCTGTCACAACTCAATTAGCTGCAGGCTAACCCCACAAAATGGCGTCCGTCACCTCATCATCACCTCATGTTCACATTCGAATATTGAGAAGTGGATGTTATCACGGTGGATGTTCATGCACAGAGCGACTAATACTTACCATGTGCTTTTTTAGGTCTGCTAAAGATGTTTACTGTATTGTGAAAAGAATAATAATTTTAAAAAATGAAACAGAAATTACATGCTTTGAAAGAATATGAAAGTGTCCTCTCTTTACGTAGCCCTTTCTATAATTATTGATACATTATTTGCAAGTACAATAATAATAATAAAATCCTTTCAAGATTAAGAACATTCAGCAATTAAGCACACTTCTTTCACAACTTAATATGTTCAATGACTACAACATACAGTATAAATGCTGCATTAGATATCAAACCTAGTAAACAACAATAGGTGACATTGTATGGTTTCTGTTTGATGCTTTGTTGCCTAACATACCTTACTTCCCACACGTAATTAATGCGTAAATCTCTCCAGGAAAGAAACACCCACTTTCTCCTAATTGAATGTGAGGGGGTGTGTGGTTTAATGTGTGAATCTGGGACAGTTTTCTTGGTCATAGTCAGTGCTGATGTGATTGGTGTGATGGGTCGCTGTGTGAGGTCACATCCTCCTAAAGCCTTCAGGCTGTGTGAGTCTGTATGATTAACTGTCTGTTAATGTAGTTCTTTCATCTGACCAAGCTGTGTGTAATAGACCGACTCGCTGACTGACAGAACTAGATTACAGTATATTGTCTCTCTCTTTTTCTTTGCCTGCTTGTATCGACTGTGACATCAGACTACTCAGTGTCTCGACCCACAATCAGATGGGTGGCCATAATCAGGCTACATAAAGAAATAAGGAAAGGAACAACAAACAACAACACATTTGACCGACTGAATGGTTATCTGCCTCTTAAGCCCTTCCCACACTCGCTCCCTCACCCTCTTGCAGCTGTTTATGCCACCATTAGGAAAAAACAAAAACAAAAAAAAAACACACGTATCCAAAAAAGCCAGAGAATGAAACACCATTCTCTGGTAGGAATGTGATTGAAATAAGCAGCATTGAAATGTATTAGACATGTTTAATCATGTTTCTTTCATGTTGTGAGTGAAATTAACATCTCTTCTTGTATTTTTGCGGATTTGGTTACGGGGAAAAAACAGCATTGCACTAATGTTTTTCAGTGGGACATTTTTAGTGTGAGTTTAATCCAATTTTTTATGTCATTGTAATATTAAATGGTGACACTTTATAGTAAGGTTTAATTAGTTAATGTGTTGGGTGTCATGAACTAATATTTAAAATATATTTTTTTTGCATTTATCATGTTATGGTAATTTATTTTTATTTTTATTTATTATTTATTATTATTGTTGTTAATAATATTGGATACTTATTTGTTTATTTATGTGTGTGTGTGTGTGTGTGTGTTACAATTGAACTGTATTAAATATTATTGCTCATTGCTATTTATTGGTATTGGCATTTCATTTAATAAATCTGCACACGCTATTCATGTCATTTGCATACTGTTATATATAAATTACTTGTAATCTAGATGGATAAATGCTGTAATATTATTGAACATTGCTGTTATACACGTTATCTGTTGCATCTATATTTATAATGGAACATGGAACATAATTGTAAAGTGTTACCATTTAAATAATCCATTAGACATTTAATTGAAAAGGATCAATTTAAAATCTGAGCACTTGTTCGCGTTAAAAGCGATGCAGATAAAAAATAACATTCCTGTCTTATTGCAAACCATTTCCTTCCACCGTTCACCCTACAAAATGTCGTCATCCCTTCTTTGTCCGTTGCCATAGTTACCTTGCTCCTTGTTCATGATGAGGTTCCTCTCCCCCAGCCTGTGTGTGCATGTGTGTGGTTGTGTGTACTTGCTGCAGGCATCTCTCCATGTGTGCTATCATACATACTTTGATACCTGCTAGAAAGATGATTTTTTTTTTAAATAAAAGCATGTAAGGAACCAGGAGGGATTGAATCAGAAGGAATAAGAACAGAAGGACTAAAGGGGGATGGGGGAGACTGACAGTAATCTTCTTACACTGATGCCACACTGTGTGCTGCTTCAAACGTGATCGTTTTGGCACAGAGCTAAAAGAAACGATACACTGAACGAATAATAGACTCAGTGGGTTGTGTACAATTATTTTCAGTACATTTCTTACTCCACTGACCTGCAAAATGCTCACAGCTGCTGCTCAGGTGGGTTAAGGTCGGACTTTAAGCCTGCGGTAGTGAAATGCAGACTGGCATGTAGGTTTAGGGATGCGAGGTTGCTATGGAAACGGCCACGATGGATGGAAGTGGGGGGACAGACTGGTTTTATGAACCCACGCTCTGCGGAGCCTCTGCGGTCTATGAATATTATATAGGACAAAGACTCACTCCACTGACAAGAATCTATAAATATAGACAGCCTTTGAAAGAAGTGATGTATAGCAGAAAAAGAAAGGTATTTGGTGGTAGGCATAGAGAAAAAAAGACTGTGGGGGTTTAATGGGAAAAGCTGACGTCATGTTGCATCCCTTTGGTAAGCGTTAAGTGGGGCAATGAAGCATTGCTTTTCTTAGAAGATTTCATAAATCTTTCACAATCCTTGCAATCTGCTGCATGCCTAAAGCAAGGGAAGAACCCTTTTCTGAGGGTTTTGTTATTTTAGTGCTTTTGTGGTTATTTTCTGTGTGATTGTATTTGAATTGTATTTGTAAATGTAAATGTATTTGTGTGATTTTGATTCTGTTATTTTTCCCCTGAACACATTGCATTTGATCTATGTTGATTTATTTGTCACAATCACTTATCCTTTTACATTAACTTGCACAAAGCCGAGATGGAGAGAAAGACGGTCACTCTGTCTCCCTTATTTAAGGGTCTCAAAATGTCGTTTTTGGATGCTCAAAACCCCAGTGTTGGTGGGAGGGCTCGACTGACGGCCTTGTTTCCATGACAACAGCAGCTGCAGAGTAATGTTTTTTTTTTTTTTTTGAGGCTGTCGACTCTATATTCACTGTGTCTGAGCAGGGAGGGGGGAGGAAGGGAATGGAGGGGTGTGGTGCGGGTGCTCATTCGCATGGCAGATGGAGTCCTTTTATTCCTTGCTTGCGTTTTCTCACTGAATGACTTCACTGCTGTCTCACAAAGCAAAGAGAAGCAGCAAATCGGTGTCCAGAAACACCAAACCATCCGTCATGAGGTTTTGTGAGCAAAGTAGTGTGCGGAAAAAGCAAGTTCTTTTGTGAAATGCATTAGAGCCATCTAACAATGAGCAAGTTATTTATGATGTATACATGATTTGAAAGAACGAACCTGCCGGGTATGACAGACAGTACTGGTCAGCTGACCTTTTACAGATAATTGTCTGCAGAGTTTTAAGAGGAAATGACCTTTCCCTGATGGAATGACCAGTGGCACTGTGCAGTGGCAGCTGAATAGACCATCTGCCCCGCTCGTGTGCAGCGATGCTTCTGTTTGTGTGGGGCATTTACTGGCAAGTCCACGTAGTTTGCATGCTCTGATCAATGACCTTGTTTATGGTGGTTAACAGGAAGCTCGGATTGAGCCGCCTAAACGGGGCCATTGAATGCTGCCAGATAGTAAAAGCAGAGATGAAGGAGTTTTTGTTTTGTCATGTGATATTTTCATGTAAAACCAAAAAGAGGGTAAAAAAGGTATAATATTCAAAAATTGTATTACAGAAAACAGCTAGATATATGCTTGTGTGTGTGTGTTTTAGCTGTTTTAACTGAAAGCAGCTTGCACTGACATTTCTGAAATCATGTCAGTGTTATTATATTGTTTCAAGATGCAGACCAGTAATGTTTCTTTTTTACAAGCTACTTAAACGTCCTTATTAAACTAAGGCCTAATCCTGGCTTAATCGAAGTCCTGACTGTGAACATCCTATTCATCAAAGAATCATGTTTCTACCAACATGTGAAGCTTCACCATTGTTTTCAACAGCAACATTTTCTTGAATGCAGTTATTTAAAATTTTTATAACACACACACACACACACACACACACACACACACACACACACACACACACACACACACACACACACACACACACACACACACACACACACACACACACACACACACACACACACACACACACACACACACACACACACACACACACACACACACACACACAGCAACAGCGATTGGTCTTTTATGCAGCACTGAGTGTGATTTTGTTGACTTGCTGATTGGCTGCATAATCTCCGTGGCAGAGAGGAAATGGAGAGTTTAGCGCTGAAGCAGCTGCTGTCTTGGAGAGTTGCCCATCTGAAGCTGTGCTTTAATGCTGTCATGTCTCAATACGGCATCTTAGACGGATTATGAAGGGTCAGCTTCCGATATCTATAATGCCTTCAATTGGATAGCATATAAAAATGATGCTAGATAGACTGCTCTTATGACTTCTAATCCACCTGTAGTCTCTCCCCTGAAGTGTTTCTCAAGCTTCTTTTGTTCAGTTCTTTTGTGCTCTTTGATGCAACATTAGAGATATCTAAGAATAGTAATTTTTAAAGAAAACACACTTTATTAATAGTGGACCCCTATGAAGTTAGTGATTTGTATCCTTTGCTGTGTGTGTGTGGTGGATGCTTTATTATGCACATTTCACCTGACTGATTCTGATTCTGCAGTTTCACAGAATATTGGAGTCCTTCTCTCATCACCAAGGCAACCGCTGCAGTTGTGTGAGGTATCAGCCATTTTGTGGGGGAGAGGAAACTGCTTTGCTGAGAGCAGGTCTGCTTTAATAAAATGGAGGTTTAAGCCTTTAAAGTAACTCATCTAATTTGACACGTTCTCGGTTGTGCTCGATACAATCTATAATGTGATTGTGTAAGGGAATCCAAGAACACATGACCTTCAGGAGTTTAAACTGCTCTTTGGACTGCAGTCAGCTTTTCCAGTTACATCAATACAATCAGTTTAACATAGAAACTAACAAGTTTCTGTGTGACAGACACGTCGCCCATGACATTCAGATACTGTTATATAATCGCTGGTGAGTCAGTGAATACATGTCTGTATTTTCTGAAGCTGAAAATGAGAGCAGTAATATTTCCCACAATTCATTTAGACAAAACAGCAATTAAACTAAATGTCCCCGAACGTATAAATAGAGGATTGGGTTAATGGTTTTTAAAGTAATTACATATTTCAAATGTTTTGTGCTTGCTTTAATATGGGCAGGTGTTTGGGATCTTGCATAAGCTTCAGAATACATCAAGCTGTTTGATTCATCTTTTGGTTATCCAATTTTCTGGACTTTTCCCAGCGATTCCTTCATAGTATACGGTCACGGTGAGGAGTCGTGTTTCTCTGCCATTTGGAGTGCCTCCGTATACTTATGTCTCTGCTATATATGGATACACAAGAACAGAGTCGATGTCCTACTTCCGAAACCTCTGCAGAGCTCCCTCCTCCTGATGCAAGAGATCTTATTCTTCTTTCTCTACTGAATCAATAATAGTTCTTAAATTGGGTCATGTGCATTAAAGATGCAGATATGAACATTTGGAATTCATTTTTGGAAAATCCATTAATAAGATGTTGTCTTAAGATGTTTTTTAAGCTTAAGATGTCTTTTAAATGTTTTTGAAAGAAATCTCTTATGCTCACCAAGAATGCACTTATTTGATAGAAAACACGGTAAAAACGGTAATATTGTTACATATTATTAGACTTATTACTATTATAGATTACTAGATACATTATTATACATTATATTATATATTACTAGAATGCAGTTTACTATTTAAAAATGTAACTTATTCTTGTAATGGCAAAGCTGAATTTTCAGCATCATTACTCCAGTCTTCAGTGTCACATGATCCTTCAGAAATCATTCTAATGCCTTATCAATGCTGAAAACAGTAAATTATTTGATATGTAACTCTTTTGTAACATTATATAAGTCTTTAATGCTTTTGATTGCATCTTTACTGAACACACATGATAATTTCTTTCAAAAATCTTCCCGACCCCAAACTTTTGTAAAGTGTACCTTGTTTACATGTCCACAGATCAAGAAAATAAATAAAAAATACAGCTCAGCCATGACTGTGAGTTCTGACAAAATTTTATTTAAAATGTAAGTGTTCCAATAGTAAAGTAAAACATAAATCAACAGCGATATAAATATTAGCTTGTAAAATAAAAAAGTAACATGATGGGCTAAGCATTTCGTAAAAGGAATCACAGTCAAATACAGAAAGGTAGCCAAGCAGCAGACAGACATTTATATATATATATAGATAGATATTCATAGTCAAACAGACAGGAGTGGCATTCCAGTATCATTACCGACTGATTGGAATTACAAGCACAGAAAAGTACAGTAAGATGTGGGAAGGGGTTGTACTCTAATGATAGTAAGTATCGTCTGTTATCTTTCAAAGTTTTAGGTGATTGGAGAAAAAGAAAGAAAGTGTAATCGAAGAAGAAAACACAAAAATATGCACACAGTCCACAAGCCTTAAGCTACGATTGTGTCTTCAGAAGTTTCATAGTATCTACAGTTTGGTTAGTCAATGATCTTGAAGCTTTTCTTCCTACAACACTACACTGGATCTTTTTTCTATTGTCTTTTTTGTTGCTTTTTTGTAAAAAATACTGAAACATTCCTGTAACAGCCAGCCCTTGTGGCTCTAACGTTTGTACAGACAGGTTACACATTTAATATACACTATGGTGGTTGGTGCAGAACAAAGGACAGAATCCTTCCAACTAAGATCCATTCAAGTTCAGTGTTGTGCTTAAGTTAGTCATTAGTCTTTTAACATATTCAATGTTTTCTTCCTTTTTGCTTCACTTCATGTTGACTCAAACTCTTAGCACATTCACTTTGACCCAAATCAATCTCTGATCTTGACCTTACAAAGGCTGAGATTTATCTTTTCTGAGCTTTAAAAACACTGTTTACGTTTCTTACAATTCCAAAGGATTCTTATACCACGCTAACAGGAAATAATAGCAAAGAATAGTCAAACGGTGTTAACCTAACATTCAGCTCTGTTTAACTGGCTATTAATGAGAAGACTGAATCTATTTTTAAATGCCATGCCAACAGTCCAGCGTCTCACCATCTGGTTTTAGATAAATGTAAATGTATTATCTGACTCCGAAAACAATTGAAACATACTTTAACGTGTCCCCTTGTTTTATAGCATCCTTTTTGCACTGCATAGTTCAGCTCATACTCATTGTTTTCAGTCCAGGTGAGTTGTGGCACATTATGTTAAAAAGCCTAACAGCATTTCATTTTGTAACCACAAGAAGCATCTACTTTGCTTTGAAAAGAACACAAAAAGCCTAAAACATGACATTTGGAAGAAAGTCAAATAAAATAAATGCATGTGTTGTTGTTTTAGTAATGCTATTTACATGACAGAGTTATCTGTCGAAGAAAGAGCTTCAGGAATCTGAACACATCTCCTTTCGTTCAGTCATTTACTGTCCAGCGACAGGACGGGAAACGCTCGTTTTTTCAGGGGTTATTGAGTAATAGAATTCAAAATTTAAATCTAAAACAAACAAATGAAAACCTCACAGACATCAACCTTGAATCTAAATCTTTTGATTCATTAACCAAACCTGTGGACACATTTTGTGAGGAGAGATGCTCAGACCCCGGTAACATATTTCTGCAGCTCTGATAGTGCTTACTTCTTGTCTTTCTTGGTGGGCTTCTTCTTGCTGGCGGGCGTCTGAGCTGCTTTGGGGACTTCGGTGGGGGGAAGGGCCTGAGGAGGGGGAAGGGCTTGCTGGGCTACCTGTTGCTGAGGGTTTGCCGTGAGAGTGGCGGTGCTGCCTGGGATGTAGACGTTCTGGCGGTAGTCTGGGCCGTACTGTGGATTGTAGCGAGGACCGAGAGTTGCAGTGGCTTCACTTACTTCTGAGAGCAACGGTAGGGTGAGAAAGAAGGAAAACAGCAAGAAGAAATAGAAGGAGGTATAGAGGAACAGGAGAGAGAGATGGGAAACGTTATAGATGGGTAGTTCAGCACAGAGCTCATAATTCAGTCAGAACCGCATTGCAGCTCCCTCAGTGACCTGCTTCTGCTTGCCCATCCCCCATGCATTATGAATGCTGTAACATCGACACGCATCGCACACTCAGCAACACACTTACAGAATACATGTGTATATACAAGGAGAGAACGCACTACTGTCACAGTTCTTGTGAAATGCATAGCAACATTTCAAATTGTCCTCTAATTGCAGTGAGGCAGGTCTTCCTTTGTTCTCATAGCATAAATAAAAGCATAATAAAACTGGTTAATTTAACCTAACAATTTCACTCGCAGATTTACTTGCAGATAATATTAATCAAATAGAAGGCAACTTGAATGAATAGAGAGAGTACACATTCATGACTTTTTAAAAGTGCACTAATCAAAACAATATCAAATTAAGAGTACATGAAGAGATTTTGTGTTGACAAACCTATTAAAGCACATGTAAACTGTTTGATTGTAATTCAAAGGTACTGTGTATTTCAAACATACTCCACATTTAAAGTTGATGTATTTTATAATGTGTAATTACACATATGACATTCTAACATATATACTTAAATAATGCATACTTAAGACACTTTAGTTTACCATACATGCTTGTCATTACGTTTGAGAGTACACCAACAAAGACAATGGAAGTAATTACGAAATTATTAATGCTGTAATTTGTCCAACCTAATTGAGGAAAAAAAGAACGTTCTTTTAAAGTATTTAATTTCTGTAATATTTTCTGTAATATAAGTTTATGACACTCTTGAGACCCTGTTTCTTAGAAAGACTGCGTTCATCTTGGCTAGAGAAGAACATCAGCACAGTGTTGTTGTTGCAGCTGCTGAGAGGGAGAAAGTCTCCTTTGTCTCTTTACTCTCAATTAGTATGACTCTATAACAGTCAATAAATTGTGAAACCCATTGTACCCTAGACACAGCACTTCTCTCTTTCCTTACATCATCTAGTTCCTAACATCAGAATCTGACCTTAAGGATTGGTGGATAAAACAGAGAATATGTGGACAGGCTTCCTTCCTTTGCAGACTAGCATATGCTGTGTTTTGGCGGCTGGTGGGCTGATTTGCCTCCAGCAGGTTGTTTAATTAACTTAGCCAGCAAGATTATCATGAAAATTTAGCTTGTAAAGTAGGACATTTTCTTCTTGCAAGCTAAGTTTTACTGGTTCAAAGGTTAAATAAGTTAAACTACACATGTGAAATATAGAATTGGCTAAATGTGCTAATGCTTACTCCCCATGTTCTTATTTGCTCAATTTCTAACGTAGTTTTATTAGAGAGGGTGTTATAAGTGAGATTGAGATTCACCGTTCGCTGCCGCCATCAGAGCCTGGAGCTGTTCAGCTTCGGTGGGGGGGTTGGGCCACGGTCCTGTTCCCGCTATCACACCAGCACCGGCACCTGCCTCGTCAGGACGTACTCCAGCCCTAAACAACAGACAACGGGGTTAGTGATCCGACATGCGCTCAGACACATACATGGTGCTTTTTTCTCACATTTTACCTCTTGTACACACATATAAGAACACCAGCCACCAAGTTTGCTAGCATAAACACACCCGGTTCATTAGCTGAGACAGCCATTTTGTGTGACAGGGCAGGACAGTGTAGTCAGAAAATGGAGGCTAAAGTCGACAGAGCAGAGGTAAGAAAGATGTAAACAGACAGATGGGTTGATCATAGAATACTTTTTTTTTAAATCTGTTTACACCATATGGCATGACCGCACACACAGTTTGCCCTTTGATCAAATCACAACAAGGTTTATTTAAAGGGACAGTTCTCATTTAGTCAACCTCATGTTTTTCCAGACATGTAGGATTTTCTTTTTCTTCTGTGAAATAAAAAGAAGACATTTTGACAGTGGAAGTCAATGAGTGTCCAGTGTTTGAAATTGCTTGTTTTCGTGTTCCACTGAAGAAAAAAAGTCATACAGGTTTGGAACAACATGCGGGTGAGTACATGATGACAGAATTTTGATATTTGGGTGAACTATCCCTTTAAGTACATTTCTGGTTATTACAGGCTGCTCGGTTTCAAAATGTCATATGAATGAAAAGCTGATTTTTACTCTTTGCCCACACAAACAGATTGATAGCGTGGTCCATACATGAGGACAGCAATATTTCGCTACTCTTTAGGGACAGACTTCACAGACTTGGCTCTACAAAGCCAAAATAAACCAAATTGGAACAAACAAGTTTACTAAGCACAGGTAAACACAGTGCAAAGACAACCTGCAGAGCAAGATGCAACGAACAGCTATCAGCGATACACGTACATCCAAAAGCCTTATCCTTGAATAAGCTGAACTGCATGTTATTTGCGTTTACATTTATATGTGTAGGAACAGACTGGACAGCATGTCGCTGGAAGCTGCAGGACATAAAATCTGAGCGACCTAAACACAACATTCCACTAGAAGGCCACACACCAGGTGAAGCCAAACGCTACCACACACTAGCCTTCTCTTTCTCCTTCACTCTACCTGGACTTCTCGTATGGAGTCCATCTCTGCTGCAGGGTGTGGAACCTGTGTGTACTGAAACATAAGCACAGGAGCATGCAGCTGTCACTCAATCACCCCACGTCCAGCGAGGACGAAACTGACCAGAGTACAGGTGTTTCCTTGAAGTTAAAACCTTATATATTATAAAGATGTCGTGTATCACACGTAGTATATTTTAATCTAACGATTGCTGTCATGAATAATATATTTGTCATCTTTTCAAGATTTTTTTCAAGATTTTTGTTCAAGGTTTTATTTCTTTACAGGACTATTTCTTTCTTTATGATTATCATTGTCGTTGGGATCTATAATCTAAAATAAAATGGCGATAATGGCAGTATTTTGGACCAAATATAGAGATGAAAACACAAAGGAACATAAATGTAATTGATCATTTTTACACAAAATAAGATACTTTAAACAATGTTTGTAACCACATAGATGACGACAACCATTAACTTAATTGGTGTAAAAAACAATGGAAGTCAATGGGTGCTGGTTACCAACATTCTTAGAACGTCTTCGTTTGTTCTTCTGATTTTTTTTTAAGGTTATCCCTTTAACGCTTCTTGTCTAACTTCAGAAGATAGCAACTAGTATACTAAAAATCTGGGCAGTCAACTGTTCATGGATAATCCCTGATTTTGCTCTGTTATTATGCTCCATTATCTCATTCCAATCAGGCAGATTAAATTAAAGTTTCTACAAAGCAGAGAACGTAACACCACGTGGATAATCTCAAATGTTATTTATAGATTCTGCTAGACAAGTAAATTGAATCCAACACTCACCCGCTTGGTCCGGGCCTCTGGTTTGGAGGGAATCGCCAGTCAGAGTTAGGTGGCTTTTGCTGAAAATGAGAAGAAAAGATGTTTGTCAAAACCTGGTTTGGTACAGAGATTCATATGCGCACTACTAGTGCATTCTGGAGAGCAGGTCCCTCCATCCCTGCATAAGATTTTGTTGCTCTGAAACACAAATTTGTCATATTACAATTTGACGCACATTCTCTGCTTCTCCTCAGTACTGGTTTAAACTGCACCTTTGCCAGAACAAAAAGAAAAAGATGAGGGGAGTACTGAGAAACACAGCAACAAAGAAGAAGAACATTGGTTAGAAAATAGGATGAGGGAGAGTGTGTATGAATAATTGAAACTTCGATCATGTCACTGTTACGCATGAGTGCATGCGCATGAGGAAAATACGTACAAGTGTGTATCAGAGAAAATATGAGCTCACCTGTGGGTGAATTATGCCCCCAACCCACTCATATTTCATCATTTTGCCTTTGTTTCCCCATTTCCTTATTCTTGCATACAATTCTGCTGCATGTCCCCACACCAAGTTGAGTCATTATGTTGTAAGAGGTTATTTATTGAAGGCATGTGCAAAGTCACACTGCAATAGTCTTCTAAACTCTAGTGCAGATTACACAAAGACAGTCTGCTTTTTCAGATTGCATAGCAAGCAAACAGCTTCATCCAACTGCTTCTATTTCTAAATTATAATAATTTAAAAATCTTCTCAGATTCATATTGTTGAATTATCTGCTGTGTCATTGGGCTTAGAAATAGCTTTGAACATGGCCTGATTATTAACACACTTGGGATTACAGAGCGCTTAGTCCAAAAAGTGAGTCATAGTGACTGAAGCGTACATCAATAGTAATTAATGGACATCTATTGTACAGCATGATTTCCTTGTAGAAGTGATTTGGAGAAATTGTGTAACAGTAAAATTCAGACCAAAAACACACTAAGCTACATTTTTTTCTTGTTAATGGCTGAAAAATGTGTTCACTTAAAAGTAAATAAACCGCTCATCAAATGTTTGGAGTCAGTAATTATTTTCAAGAAATATTTGCCTTCATTCAGCAAGGACACATTAAATTAGCCCAAAACAACAGTAATGAAATTTATGTATTTTTTCTGTTTCAAATAAATGCTGTTGTTTAGAACTTTGTATTGTTAATTAATCTTGAAAAATATAACAAACTAAGGGTCAAGCAATACTGAAGACTGTAGTGATGATGCTGAAAATTCAGCTTTGCCACCAACAGATTATATTCCACTTGTAGATTTATTAAAATAGAAAATAGTTTAAAATTACTCTATTTTTGATCAAATAAATGCAGCCTTGGTGAGCATAAGATACACATTTTTCAAAAACATTAAAAAGTCTTACCAACACCAAACTTTGAAACAACTAGTGTATAGCTTGCTGATCTCTCACCTTCATGAGTGAGTGAGTGAAGAGTCTTTTTGACAGCCGCATGCTTAGAGTTCTCTGTGGAGCCTTAACAAACACAAAGTCGCTTCTGGTGGAGGTGGTGGAGAAACCAGGTGCTCCTACGACCTCCATGCATCTAATAGGACCGTTAGTATTTAGCTGCAAGTGGATGTCATTTTGTTGGTGCTCATGAGGTGCGTGCTTGAAACCGAGCTTTTGCATGAGGCACATAATGTAACCTTGGTGGCCGAGCCAGCGCACTGCTATAACAATGATAGCCAGGAATGAGACGGCAATGATGAAGGATAAAGTGATTATAATGTACAAATTGAGGTCAGACCCCTTTGGTTTTTTGGAGTTAGAGCTTCTGCGTTCAGAAGAGGCATCTGAGTCTTTTTCAGCCAGGGTGACATTAACTACCACACTAGCGGAAAGAGAAGGCCTGCCGTTATCTTTTACAATTACAGTGAGACAAAAGACAGATTTGTTTACTTCTATAAATTTACGGGCTGTATGCAGCTCTCCGGTCTGTGCGCCTATGTGAAACATTTCAGCATCGGGGCCTGAGGTTCTGTAGAATAACCAGGCATTGTGACCACTATCACCATCCACAAATGTGATGCGATTGACTAGGTATCCGATACCCGCTGTGCTAGGTACTAAAAACTGCAATGTCCCATCAGATAGGGGTACAGGATATACAAGGGCAGGAGGGTGATCATTCTGATCTTTAATAAACACACGCACCGTGGTGTTGGAGCTTTGAGCTGGTGTTCCTCTATCAAGCACCTGCACCATGAATTGAAACGCATTCAATTGCTCGTAGTCAAACTTCCTCATGGCATATATCTGTCCACTATCTGGGTTAATATATACATATGAAGACAAAGACACACCGAGAACCTTGCTCCACAGAATCGAGAAAAAAATTGTAGAATTCTCCCCCACATCTGGGTCGGATGCAGACATGGACAGAAGGGGAGCATTTGGGGCATTGTTTTCAGCTATGTCTATAGAGTAAGAGGGCTGTGAAAAGGCTGGGGGGTTATCATTAACATCTGAAAGACGTAACACAAAAGATTCCTGCGAGGAGCGAGGCGGGGAACCAGAGTCTGTGGCGATCACAGTGATGGTGTATTCAGCCAAAACCTCTCTGTCCAGCTGGCCATCGGTCATTAAAGTAAAACTCCCCTTATATGGGGAACTCATCTTGAAAGGCAACCCATAAGGGATGTGAACACTCACGTCACCATTTTTCCCTGTGTCTTCATCTCTGACTTTGATAAGGGCGATGACAGTGCCTGAACTTACGTCTTCAGAGATTACAGAAGAAACCACATTGATGCTGATAGCAGGGGTGTTGTCATTCACGTCAATAATCTCGATTTTGATGTTGCACGAGCCTTCCATAGGAGGCATTCCTTTGTCCCTAGCAATAATAGTGACGTCATACACGTTAGCGAGCTCGTGATCGACTAGTCCTGTAACTCTAATTTCACCCGTCGTAGAATCCACACTAAAGAGTTTCAAAACATTATCAGGGGTGTATTTGTCGAAGGTGTAAGATATTTGACAATTTTTTCCATGATCGGCATCGGAGGCATTAAGAGTTATAACTAATGTGCCGGGAGGTGAATTTTCTAAAAGCGTGACTCTTTTTTTAGGATTATGAAAGTGTGGTGCATTGTCATTAACATCTAAAATTTTAACAAAAATGACACTATTTCCTGACTTTTCTGCACTTCCACCATCAACTGCAGTTAAAATTAATTTAAATGCATCCGTCTTTTCTCTGTCAAGCGGCTTGTTCAAGACTAACATTGGAATTTTACTTCCATCACTATTACTTTCTACTTTTAGAATAAAAAAATCGTTTTGACTTAGAAAATAAGTGCGCAGTGAATTCAAACCCACGTCAGGGTCACGCGCACTTTCTAAGCGGAACATTGTGCCGGGCGCAGCCGCTTCAGAAACTTCCAAAGAAGTGTTTCGGCTTTGGAAATGTGGCGCGTTGTCGTTAATATCCACAATTTCCACCGTAATGGTGTGCATTTCCAAAGGGTTTTGAACTGAAATCTGGATCCGAATGTGACAATGTAAACATCCTCCGCACATACTTTCTCTGTCCATTGTTTGCTTGACCACCAAAGCTCCAGATGTCAGGTCTATGTCTAAATATTTATCATTAGATTCCGAAATGATGCGCATCTCTCTTGTCAGTTGAACGTCCATTCCTAAATCTTTAGTCAAGAGTCCAACAATCGTTCCTGGTTTAGATTCCTCTGCTGTGGAATATAAAAGTTCCGAGGCGTGCGTTGACAAACACAAAGCATTAAGAAAAATCCAAATTGCAATCCAGTCCAAAGATCTCTGAAAACGTTCTTTACCCGCCATTATCACTAGTATTTTCACATCTATCGAGACTTTTTCGAGAATTTAATTCATGCATGTCCTAGCTCGCAAGACGTTTTCAAGTATGAGGAAAACATTTCGATTTGCATCCATGATCTCCATCATTGGTAGTAAGTTTCTAAAATAACAATACAGCTCTTGAGAGCAACAAGTGTGGTGGTTTTGGGGAAGAGAAAAGAGGGGTGGGGTTAAAATCGTGCGTTTCTATTGGAGGAAAGTTTCCTCTCTCAGATAATAGCACACTCGGTGCTGTCCATGGTGCTGAAAGCAGCGTTACTATGTCACTGTTATGTTCATTTAAATATACTAACTTATCTAATTGACATTAACTTGTTTGACACGAGTTTGTCTCACCTGTTGGCTCTCGAACGTCCACGCGCTGTCTGGTAATGACGCGTCAAGCACGTTTAGCGTGTCTGTAAAGTTTGTGGTGCTGCTGGGCTTAACGAGGGTGAGATCACTGAATTCTGACATTGGAGAGAGATAGGAGCCAAAGGACTGACTCTGAGACATCATGTCTCCTCCCAGAACCTCCACATACTTAATGGGCCCGTCAGTGTTGAGCTGGATCTGCAGGTTTCTGTTTGGGTTCTTGTATCCAGAATCACTTCTCCTGACACAGCAGCTTGAACCGCCTCTACCGCCTCGCGCACATTTCACCAGTAGGATGAAAAATGTCAGCAAAGACAACAAGGACACAGAAGCCAAAGAGATGATCAGATATAAAGTAATTTTGCCGCTTTTCTTGTTGGGCTCGATCGTTTTCTCTCTATAGTCTGAGATGGGCTCATGAAAGCCGTCCTCTATCAGTATATCCACTGTGACTGTGGTGGACTGGATCGGTTCTCCATTATCCTTTATCTCTATCATCAGTCTCTGAGAGGAGTCGTCCTGCTCTGAAACAGCGCGTTTAGTCCTCACCTCTCCCGTATGTAAATTCACACTGAACAGAGACGCGTCCGTGGCCTCCGCGAGCCTGTAGAAGAGCCAGGCGTTATGACCCGAGTCCGCGTCCACTGCTGTTACTTTAGTAACGAGATGCCCTGCTTTAGCAGAACGAGGCATCCTCTGATGAGGGACAGACCCCATGAGTGCGGATGGGTAAATGACAGAGGGACCATTGTCGTTCTGATCCAGAATAAACACATACACTGTGGCGTTGCTGCTCAGAGATGGAGAGCCATGATCTTTAGCCTGAACGATGACCTCAAAAACTTTTAAGTTTTCGAAGTCAAACGAATGCATGCTAAATATGCTTCCATTGTCAGAGTTTACGTACAAATACGACGATATTGGGGTATCCCAAACTTTAGAGTTCTCAATGGAGTATGTTATTTTGCCATTTACACCGACATCAACGTCGTAGGCGGATACTGAACAGATAATAGAGCCTGGAGTGTTATTCTCTGTTACATACACATAATACACGCTGTCAGAGAACTTCGGTGAATTGTCGTTAACATCCAGAATTTTAACTGGAATTATTGTTTTGCTACTTAGAGGTGGCGATCCTGAGTCAAAAGCAGTGATTTCCACGTTATACTCCGGGAACGTTTCGCGGTCTAAAACACCGTTTGTAACCAATGAATATTCATTTGAGAAAGACGGTTTTAAAATAAATGGAAGGCCAGACTGTGTCTGGAGTCTAACTTTTCCATTGTCACCAGAGTCAATGTCCCGTGCGCTTATTAACGCTACAACTGTCCCGCTTGGCGCGTCCTCGCGCACAGGACTCGGTTTAGACGTAAGCAGTATCTGCGGTGGATTGTCGTTAATATCTGAGACTTCTATTTTTACCGTGCAATGGCCCTCCATTTCGGGGACACCTCTGTCTCTGGCACGTATTTCAATGTTGTACATAGGAGTGGTTTCATAGTCCAACTCCCCGTTTAGAACAAAATCCCCTGTTTTCTCATCGATGTGAAACAACGAGCGCAACGCATCAGACGTGTGCTCCCCTAAGGAATATTTTATCTCTCCATTTGGACCTTCGTCCATGTCTTTTGCTTCAACTTTTAGAAATGTAGTGCCCTGTTTAGTGTTTTCAGAAATAGACACTTTATAAACATTTTTCTCAAAAACGGGATTGTTGTCGTTGTTATCGAGAACAGTGACATTAATTTGTGACGTTCCAGATCTAACCGGGTTCCCTCCGTCTAAGGCAGTTAACATCAGCTGATGCATCGGTTTCTTTTCGCGATCCAGAGGTTTCTCCAGTACTAATTCAGGGACCTTTCGACCATCTCCAAGATCCTTTATTTTTAAACTGAAACATTCGTCTTTACTCAGCGTATACGATTTCAAAGTATTACTGCCTACATCTGGGTCAGCTGCGCTCTCCAAAGGAAACCGCATACCAGGAACAGTGGATTCTGCTATTTTTAAAACGCTCTCCGTCGACTGAAAATGCGGGTAATTGTCATTAATATCCTGTATCTCGACCTCCACTCTGTAAAGTAGTAAAGGGTCCTCGATAACGATTTGAAGAGGCAAAAGACAATTAGCGTTTTCTCCACAAAGGATCTCTCTGTCGATTCTCTCATTAACCACAATCTCTCCTCTGCGTAAATCCACGCTGAAATACTGCTTACCTGATTCAGAAGCTATTCGCAATTTGCGGTCATACAACTCAGAGATTTTCAAACCTAAATCTTTTGCAATATTTCCAACAACAGCGCCCGCATTTAATTCCTCTGGAATTGAGTAGCGTGTCTGTCCTTCCGTCGTACTCCACAATAGAAGAAAGAGAAAAAAGAAGAGAAAATGAAGCCTCCACCATCTGAATGCCACCTTCTTTGTCATTTTGATTTAAAGTCCGAACAATTCACCGTGCTGCTAAAAACTAGGGATCCCATCACGACGACAATTTAGCTTGTCCATTTTGTCTCAAAAATATGTTACAATCCATTTTATCGGAGCGATTAGAGCATCCCTTGCCTCCACTAGCACTGAACGCTGTGATGCCAGTGGGGGAGGAAGTAGATCTCCTTGTACAACTCTGCACGTTATTGGTGTAGACATAAATCGCAATGACCAATAGCTACAGAACTGCCTCTTAAAGACACAGCATCAGCACTGTCAAACTCACAACCTTGCAAGAACCTTGCAATGCCACATGAATGCTCTCTGCAGAACTATATATCTATATTTCAAAATTAGTTGATGTACTCAAATTATTGTAATGATTATTACTATTATTATAAAGTAATGTTCAAATGTCAACATAAATATTTCTTATATATAAAACATTCATGTTGACATTTGAGAATTACTTCACAATAATAGTAATAATAATTGCAAATAATTTAATATATTAATTATTTATTATTAATTATTTAATAATAAAATATTTATAAGAATATATATATATATATATATATATATATATATATATATATATATATATATATATATATATATATATATATATATATATATATATATATATGTGTGTGTGTGTGTGTGTGTGTGTGTGTGTGTAGGGGTGTGTGTGTGTGTGTCAGAGAGTGTTTATAAATACATCTTTTTTATATATATATATATATATATATTTTTTTTTTTTTACATCTTAGCTCACCTGTTGGCTCTCGAACGTCCACGCGTTGTCTGGTAAAGACGCGTCAAGCACGTTTAGCGTGTCTGTAAAGTTTGTGGTGCTGCTGGGCTTAACGAGGGTGAGATCACTGAATTCTGACATTGGAGAGAGATAGGAGCCAAAGGACTGACTCTGAGACATCATTTCTCCTCCCAGAACCTCCACATACTTAATGGGCCCGTCAGTGTTGAGCTGGATCTGCAGGTTTCTGTTGGGGTTCTTGTATCCAGAATCAGTTCTCCTGACACAGCAGCTTGAACCTCTACCTCCTCTTGCACATTTCACCAATAGGATGAAAAATGTCAGCAGAGACAACAAGGACACAGAAGCCAAAGAGATGATCAGATATAATGTAATTTTGCCGCTTTTCTTGTTGGGCTCGATCGTTTTCTCTCTATAGTCTGAGATGGGATCATGAAAGCCGTCCTCTATCAGTATATCCACCGTGACTGTGGTGGACTGGATCGGTTCTCCATTATCCTTTATCTCTATCATCAGTCTCTGAGAGGAGTCGTCCTGCTCTGAAACAGCGCGTTTAGTCCTCACCTCTCCCGTATGTAAATTCACACTGAACAGAGACGCGTCCGTGGCCTCCGCGAGCCTGTAGAATAGCCAGGCGTTATGACCCGAGTCCGCGTCCACTGCTGTTACTTTAGTAACGAGATGTCCTGCTTTAGCAGAACGAGGCATCCTCTGATGAGGGACAGACCCCATGTATGTGGATGGGTAAATGACAACAGGTGCGTTATCGTTCCGGTCCAAAATAAACACATGAACAGTTGCGTTACTGCTCAGAAATGGAGAGCCATGATCTTTAGCCTGAACTCCAATGCTGATTAATTTTGTTTTCTCATAATCAAATGAGCTCATGCTGTAAATAGTTCCGTTCTCAGAGTTGATATAAAAATAAGTTGATGCAGGAACATGACTGGAACTTAAATCCAGGATGGAATACGTGAGTAGAGCATTTTTATCCTGGTCAATATCAGAAGCAGACACAGAAAACAATGAAGTGCCTGCAATATTATTTTCGTTCATGTAAACGTTATATGAGGATTGTGAGAATACTGGAGGATTGTCATTCACATCAAGCACTTTAATATTTAAAGTCTTTACAGCTTTTAAGGGTGGTACACCAGAGTCCGTTGCCTGTATTTCTACGCTATAAAATGAATGAACCTCACGGTCCAGAAATGAGTCAGTTATCAAAGAATAATAGTTATGAGATCGTTTCAATGTAAATGGAACATCCGGGGAAACAATTAGCTCAACTTTCCCATTATTACCTGAGTCCAAATCTTTGACGGTAATCAGAGCCACCACAGTTCCCACCGTTGCATTTTCAGGCACAGGGCTCGGTAAAGATGTCAGAATAATCTCTGGAGGATTGTCATTCTCATCTATGATATCTATTTGAACCGATGACTGTCCCTCAAGCTCTGGATTCCCTTTGTCTTTTGCACATACATGAAATGTATAAGTCTTTTTAGTCTCATAATCTAATTTTCCTGTTACTGTTATTTCACCGGTTTCAGCGTCTACAGTAAATGCGTTTCTTACAAGTTCAGGCGTGTGTGCACCGAATAAATACTGTATTTCACCATTTGGACCTTCATCCAAATCAGAGGCTTTTATTTTGATCACACTTGAACCAACAACGGCGCTTTCTAGAACAGATGCTTTGTATGCAGCCACTTCAAATTTGGGCTCGTTGTCGTTTATATCTTGAACTATTATTTGCAGCAAAGATGTGCCAGATTTTACTGGATTACCGCCATCTAGAGCTGTTAATATGAGCTTGTGTATTGACTGTTTCTCTCTGTCTAAAGGTTTATCAATCACAAGTTCTGGTACCATTCTTCCATCTATTAAAGTTTTAACATTAAGACGGAAAAAAGTGTTACTGCTAATGGAATAGGTCTTTAAGCTATTGCTGCCAACATCAAGATCTTCAGCATTTTCGAGGGTAAATCGTGCGCCGGGAGCAGTAAGTTCATATATTTTTAACGTGGCATCTTTAGTATGAAAGTTTGGTGCATTATCATTAATGTCTTGTATTTCTATCTCTACGCTATGCATCTGTAATGGGTTTTCAATAACGATCTGCAGTGGCATTAGACAACTGACGCTTTGTCCACAGAGAGTTTCTCTGTCTATCCTGCCATTAACTACCAGATCACCCTTTCCCGAATCCACACTGAAATACTGTCTATTTGATTCAGATGCTATCCGTAACTTACGCTCGGCGATATCTGAGATGTCAAACCCAAGATCCTTCGCGATATTCCCAACAATAGATCCTTCCTTTAATTCTTCAGGTATTGTGTAGCGAATTTGAGCTCCAACTGTATTCCACAATAGAGAGAAAGCGAACAGCCAAAGAGCTGCCCATGTCCACCCTCCGATCCTCCTCATTTCTCTGTTGCGCTTGATATTCCCATCAACAAATCTGTATCTTATATCCACAGAAAATCAAAATGCTGTTATCCATTTTCAAATAAAGGTCTAGTCAACGCATCCTCGTTGTGACGATCAGCCTCATAAAGCGTTCATGTTTCCTCTCGCTCTACAGCTCTAGTCATTGTACTCCTCCTCTGGATGGGGGAGGGAGTAGATCTCTTTGTATGGTCTGAAGCACGATTGGTACAGAGCTCAACGCTCACTCATCCAATAAATGCTTTGCTGATTCTTAAAGACATAACCAGCCCTCTGTGGTGTGTGTTACGGCATCTAGTGGAGAACTGTGCGCTAAAATGTGCAATAAACTAAGTACCAGGCCAGTTTATAAGCTACATTAGGTGGGGCAAGTGTTTTTGAACACAAAACGACTTTTAAATGACATGGAATGAGCATTTAAACATATGGTCGATGAGCAAGTGACTTGTTTGTTCATAAAATCCAGTGGAAAACAAATGTGCTATTTAAACCTTTTTCGTGTTACTTAGGCTTTTGCCTTTTCAATGTCTATGATGATCAAGTAGTCCCAATAGACGATGGGATTATTATTATGATTTTTTTGTTGTTGCAAGAATGCCTTCTAAAACTCTAGAGCAGGTGTAGGCAGCGTCGGTCCTAGGGTGCCGCTGTCCTGCAGAGTTTAGCACTAACCCTTAAATGAAAAAAAAAAAAAACCTTAACCTTAGCGAGACCCTGAAATCATTGATTTGTTTGTTCTGGTGAGTTGGATGTAAACTCTGCAGGACAGCGGCACTCCACGACTAACATTGCCTTCCCTTGCTGTAGAGTCACATCGTTATGGGTGCTGTCCAGTCCAAAGTGCTGAACGCAGTCTGAAAATCTCCAGGAGTTTTGACATCACACATATTGTGAGACACTACACATGGAATTGGCAAGTAAGTGCAAGTTATTAAACATTGTTTAACTTGAACAAAAAATAATTTAATGATAGCGTTGCTGAGTTGGGATTTGAACATTTTTGATGCACAAACGCCAAATTGTTTAAAATTAAATGTATTTAATATCACTGCATGCTATGTGAATCAGTATAAGAAATATACAATTCTTATGCTGAAACATGTACATATATAGTTTTAAATGCGCTTTCATTTTATTGGCACTTAAGCTTAATCAAAAGTACACAACTTAACATGACCAAGATTCCTCCACGATCACTCTGAATTGTGTAAGCAACACGAACAGGGAAACGCATAAGGAACAAGACATTCCAGCTAATGCCGACTTCCGTCCTAACTAGAGACTCTCAAATAAACCAGAAAAGCGATCTCTGAGCCAAACCCACCTCCACCGCCATCACACTCACGCGCGCGCCCGCGTGCACACACCTGTATATGAGGTCTGCACCATAACACACTTAAAAGTGCAACATATGTGAAATTATACTTATGCACCGTTTCGAAGTATACATTTTTAAAGCAGTTTTAAATTAATGCTGAGTTAATTATTGTTCAGTCTCACCTGTTGGCTCTCGAACGTCCACGCGCTGTCTGGTAATGACGCGTCAAGCACGTTTAGCGTGTCTGTAAAGTTTGTGGTGCTGCTGGGCTTAACGAGGGTGAGATCACTGAATTCTGACATTGGAGAGAGATAGGAGCCAAAGGACTGACTCTGAGACATCATGTCTCCTCCCAGAACCTCCACATACTTAATGGGCCCGTCAGTGTTGAGCTGGATCTGCAGGTTTCTGTTGGGGTTCTTGTATTCAGAATCAGTTCTCCTGACACAGCAACTTGAACCACCTCTACCGCCTCGCGCACATTTTACCAGTAGGATGAAAAATGTCAGCAAAGACAACAAGGACACAGAAGCCAAAGAGATGATCAGATATAAAGTAATTTTGCCGCTTTTCTTGTTGGGCTCGATCGTTTTCTCTCTATAGTCTGAGATGGGCTCATGAAAGCCGTCCTCAATCAGTATATCCACTGTGACTGTGGTGGACTGGATCGGTTCTCCATTATCCTTTATCTCTATCATCAGTCTCTGAGAGGAGTCGTCCTGCTCTGAAACAGCGCGTTTAGTCCTCACCTCTCCCGTATGTAAATTCACACTGAACAGAGACGCGTCCGTGGCCTCCGCGAGCCTGTAGAAGAGCCAGGCGTTATGACCCGAGTCGGCGTCCACTGCTGTTACTTTAGTAGCGAGATGTCCTGCTTTAGCAGAACGAGGCATCCTCTGATGAGGGACAGACCCCATGGAGGTGGACGGGTAAATGACAACAGGTGCGTTATCGTTCCGGTCCAAAATAAACACATGAACAGTTGCGTTACTGCTCAGAGATGGAGAGCCATGATCTTTAGCCTGAACTACAATGCTGATTAATTTTGTTTTCTCATAATCAAATGAGCTCATGCTGTAAATAGTTCCGTTCTCAGAGTTCATATAAAAATAAGATGACGCAGGAACATGACTGGAACTTACATCCAGAACTGAATACGTGAGTAGAGCATTTTTATCCTGGTCAATATCAGAAGCAGACACATAAAACAATGAAGTGCCTGCAAGATTATTTTCGTTAATGTAAACGTTATATGAGGATTGTGAGAATACTGGAGGATTGTCATTCACATCAAGCACTTTAATATTTAAAGTCTTTACAGTTTTTAAGGGGGGTACACCGGAGTCCGTGGCCTGTATTTCTACACTATAAACTGAATGAACCTCACGGTCAAGAAATGAGTCAGTTATCAAAGAATAATAGTTATGAGATCGTTTCAATGTAAATGGTACATCCGTGGAGACAATTAGCTCAACTTTCCCATTAATACCGGAGTCCAAATCTTTGACGGTAATCAGAGCCACCACAGTTCCCACCGTTGCATTTTCAGGCACAGGGCTCGGTAAAGATGTCAGAATAATCTCTGGAGGATTGTCATTCTCATCTATGATATCTATTTGAACCGATGACTGTCCCTCAAGCTCTGGATTCCCTTTGTCTTTTGCACAAACATCAAACGTATAAGTCTTTTTAGTTTCGAAATCGAGTTTTCCGATGACTGTTATTTCACCGGTTTCAGCGTCTACAGTAAATGCGTTTCTTACAAGTTCAGGCGTGTGCGCACCGAATAAATACTGTATTTCACCATTAGGACCTTCATCCAAATCAGAGGCTTTTATTTTGATCACACTTGAACCAACAACGGCGCTTTCTAGAACAGATGCTTTGTATGCAGCCACTTCAAATTTGGGTTCGTTGTCGTTTATATCTTGAACTATTATTTGCAGCAAAGATGTGCCAGATTTTACTGGATTACCGCCATCTAGAGCTGTTAATATGAGCTTGTGTATTGACTGTTTCTCTCTGTCTAAAGGTTTATCGACCACAAGTTCTGGTATTATTCTTCCATCTTTTAAAGTTTTAACATTAAGACGGAAAAAAGTGTTACTGCTAATCGAATAAGTCTTCAGGCTATTGCTGCCAACATCAAGATCTTCAGCACTTTCAAGGGTGAATCGTGTGCCGGGAGCAATCAGTTCAGATATTTTCAATGTGGCATCTTTAGTATGAAAGTTTGGTGCATTATCATTAATATCTTGTATTTCTATCTCCACGCTATGCATCTGTAATGGGTTTTCAATAACGATCTGCAGTGGCATTAGACAACTGACGCTTTGTCCACAGAGCGTTTCTCTGTCTATCCTGCCATTAACTACCAGATCACCCTTTCCCGAATCCACACTGAAATACTGTCTATTTGATTCAGATGCTATCCGTAACTTACGCTCGGCGATATCTGAGATGTCAAACCCAAGATCCTTCGCGATATTCCCAACAATAGATCCTTCCTTTAATTCTTCAGGTATTGTGTAGCGAATTTGAGCTCCAACTGTATTCCACAATAGAGAGAAAGCGAACAGCCAAAGAGCTGCCCATGTCCACCCTCCGATCCTCCTCATTTCTCTGTTGCGCTTGATATTCCCATCAACAAATCTGCATCTTATATCCACAGAAAATCAAAATGCTGTTCTCCATTTTCAAATAAAGGTCTAGTCAACGCATCCTCGCTGTGACGATCAGCCTCATAAAGCGTTCATGTTTCCTCTCGCTCTACAGCTCTAGTCATTGTACTCCTCCTCTGGATGGGGGAGGGAGTAGATCTCTTTGTATGGTCTGAAGCACGATTGGTACAGAGCTCAACGCTCACTCATCCAATAAATGCTTTGCTGTTTCTTAAAGACATAACCAGCCCTCTGTGGTCTGTGTTACGGCATCTAGTGGACAGCTGTGCGCTAAAATGTGCAATGTTTCAGGTTAATGATTCAGCAGCTTAGACGAGTAAATATTTCTGTACACAAAGCAACAATAAAATAACCAATGTGCAAGTGTAGATTTACTTTTTTCGTGAAATTCAGTGAAAATAATAATTCTAGCAAATGTTTTTCATGTGGTTTTGGAAGTTTTTGAAGTCTTCTTTTGAATTTTCAATTATAAGCAAATACAGTGTCCCATTAAATGTTATAGTGTATGTTTTTTAAATTTTATTTTATCTGTGAAAGATGCACAATGTTATCTAAAGCGGCACAGCGTCAAGGGAGCTGTCCAGTCAAAAGTGCTGAACCAGTGCAATTGAAAGTTTCATCACTGAGTGTTTCGAAATGATAAAACAAGTTACTAAACATGGAAACTGCGCGTCAGTAAAAGTTATTTAATATTGTTTAATTTGTTAAAAAGTGTTAATGATAGCTTTGCTGAATCGTGGTTTGAGAAATGCTGATGCTCAAGGCAAAAATATTAGTAAATATTAAAACACTATTGAACTACTCATAGGCAACTGATATTGTGAAACATGCACATACAGTATATAGTTTTAAATACGATTGGCATTTTACGGGCACTCACTCTAATTCAAACTTTATAGATGTCTTAAAATGTCCAAGTGGTGTTTAAAATGGTGATGCTGAAATAAACCAGAAGAGAGATCTATGAGCCAAGCTCCCCTGCCCCACCCCCCTACACACACACACACACACACACACACACACACACACACACACACACACACACACACACACACACACACACACTCACATACATTCAACCGTGTTACACATCACGCTTTTGAAAGTGTTATACATCTGAAATTAAACATATGCAAGTTTTCAAATAATAAATGACGTTCAATTCTAAATAGATGCTGAGTTAATTGTTGTTCAGTCTCACCTGTTGGCTCTCGAACGTCCACGCGCTGTCTGGTAATGACGCGTCAAGCACGTTTAGCGTGTCTGTAAAGTTTGTGGTGCTGCTGGGCTTAACGAGGGTGAGATCACTGAATTCTGACATTGGAGAGAGATAGGAGCCAAAGGACTGACTCTGAGACATCATGTCTCCTCCCAGAACCTCCACATACTTAATGGGCCCGTCAGTGTTGAGCTGGATCTGTAGGTTTCTGTTGGGGTTCTTGTATCCAGAATCACTTCTCCTGACACAGCAGCTTGAACCGCCTCTACCACCTCGCGCACATTTCACCAGTAGGATGAAAAATGTCAGTAAAGACAACAAGGACACAGAAGCCAAAGAGATGATCAGATATAATGTAATTTTGCCGCTTTTCTTGTTGGGCTCGATCGTTTTCTCTCTATAGTCTGAGATGGGCTCATGAAAGCCGTCCTCAATCAGTATATCCACCGTGACTGTGGTGGACTGGATCGGTTCTCCATTATCCTTTATCTCTATCATCAGTCTCTGAGAGGAGTCGTCCTGCTCTGAAACAGCGCGTTTAGTCCTCACCTCTCCCGTATGTAAATTCACACTGAACAGAGACGCGTCCGTGGCCTCCGCGAGCCTGTAGAAGAGCCAGGCGTTATGACCCGAGTCCGCGTCCACTGCTGTTACTTTAGTAACGAGATGTCCTGCTTTAGCAGAACGAGGCATCCTCTGATGAGGGACAGACCCCATGGATGTGGACGGGTAAATGACAACAGGTGCGTTATCGTTCCGGTCCAAAATGAACACATGAACAGTTGCGTTACTGCTCAGAGATGGAGAGCCATGATCTTTGGCCTGAACAACAATGCTGATTAATTTAGTTTTCTCATAATCAAATGAGCTCATGCTGTAAATAGTTCCGTTTTCAGAGTTGATATAAAAATAAGACGATGCAGGAACATGACTGGAACTTAAATCCAGAACTGAATAAGTGATTAGAGCGTTCTTGTCTCTGTCTATATCGGTTGCAAACAGAGAAAACAATGAAACACCCGCTTGATTATTTTCGTTAATGTAAACGTTATATGAGGATTGTGAGAATACTGGAGGATTGTCATTCACGTCAATTACTTTAACATTTACAGACTTTACAGTTTTTAACGGTGGAACACCGGAGTCTGTGGCCTGTATTTCTACAATATATACAGAATGAACTTCGCGGTCTAAAAATGAGTCTGTTATTAACGAAAAGTGGTTATCAAAGGAAGGTTTTAATTTGAAAGGAACATCCGGGGAAACAATTAGCTCAACTTTCCCATTAATACCGGAGTCCAAATCTTTGACGGTAATCAGAGCCACCACAGTTCCCACCGTTGCATTTTCAGGCACAGGGCTCGGTAAAGATGTCAGAATAATCTCTGGAGGATTGTCATTCTCATCTATGATATCTATTTGAACCGATGACTGTCCCTCAAGCTCTGGATTCCCTTTGTCTTTTGCACAAACATCAAATGCATATGATTCGGTACTCTCGTAATCTAACTTTACTGTTACTGTTATTTCACCGGTTTCAGCGTTTACACTAAATGCATTTCTTACAAGTTCTGGCGTGTGCGCACCGAAGAAATACTGTATTTCACCATTAGGACCTTCGTCCAAGTCAGTGGCTTTTATTTTGATCACACTTGAGCCAACAACGGCGCTTTCTAGAACAGATGCTTTGTATGCAGCCACTTCAAATTTGGGTTCGTTGTCATTAAAATCCTGGACAACTATTTGCAGTAAAGATGTGCCAGATTTGACCGGATTACCGCCATCCAGAGCTGTTAATATTAGCTTGTGAACTGCCTCTTTCTCTCTATCTAATGATTTATTAAGCACTAGCTCTGGTATTTGCCTTCCATTTTTAATTGTCTTTAAATTTAAACGGAAGAAATTGTTATTGCTCAATGAATAGGTGTTTAAGCTATTGCTGCCAACATCGAGATCCTCAGCACTTTCAAGGGTGAATCGTGCCCCTGGAGCAGTCAATTCCGAAATGCTTAACACGCCATCTTTGCTGTGGAAGTTTGGTGCATTATCATTTATATCTTGTATTTCTATTTCCACTTTATGCATCTGTAATGGATTTTCAATTACGATCTGCAGTGGCATTAGACAACTGGCGCTTTGTCCACAGAGAGTTTCTCTGTCTATCCTGCCATTAACTACCAGATCACCCTTTCCCGAATCCACACTGAAATACTGTCTATTTGATTCAGATGCTATCCGTAACTTACGCTCGGCGATATCTGAGATGTCAAACCCAAGATCCTTCGCGATATTCCCAACAATAGATCCTTCCTTTAATTCTTCAGGTATTGTGTATCGAATTTGAGCTCCAACTGTATTCCACAATAGAGAGAAAGCGAACAGCCAAAGAGCTGCCCATGTCCACCCTCCGATCCTCCTCATTTCTCTGTTGCGCTTGATATTCCCATCAACAAATCTGTATCTTATATCCACAGAAAATCAAAATGCTGTTATCCATTTTCAAATAAAGGTCTAGTCAACGCATCCTCGTTGTGACGATCAGCCTCATAAAGCGTTCATGTTTCCTCTCGCTCTACAGCTCTAGTCATTGTACTCCTCCTCTGGATGGGGGAGGGAGTAGATCTCTTTGTATGGTCTGAAGCACGATTGGTACAGAGCTCAACGCTCACTCATCCAATAAATGCTTTGCTGATTCTTAAAGACATAACCAGCCCTCTGTGGTGTGTGTTACGGCATCTAGTGGAGAACTGTGCCCTAAATTGTGCAATGCTGGAGGTTAATGATTCTGCAACTTAAACGAGTAAATATTTCTGTACACAAAGCAACAATAAAATAACCAATGTGCAAGTGTAGATTTACTTTTTTCGTAAAATTCAGTGAAAATAATAATTATACCAAATGTTTTTCATGTGGTGTTGGAAGTTTTTAAGTCTTCTTTTGGATTTTCAATTATAAGCAAAAACAGTGTCCCATTAAATGTTATAGTTTATGTTATTTTATTTTTATCTGTGAATGATGCACAATGTTATCTAAAGCGGCACAGCGTCACACTGTTAAGGGAGCTGTCCAGTCCAAAGTGCTGAACCAATGCAATCGAAAGTTTCATTATCATCACTGAGTGTTTCGAAATAATAAAACAAGTTCCTAAACTTGGAAACTGCGCGTCAGTAAAAGTTATTTAACATCATTTAATTTATTAAAAGGTGTTAATGATAGCTTTGCTGAATCGTGGTTTTAGAAATGCTGATGCTCAAGGTCAAAGGATTAGTAAATATTAAAACACACTCTATTGAACTACTCATAGGCAACTGATATTGTGAAACATGTACATGTAAAAAAGTGATTCTGAAATAAACCAGGGTAGCGATCTATGAGCCAAGCTCCCCTGCCCCCCTCCCCCCCCCCCCCCCCCCCCCCCCCCCCCCCCCCCCCCCCACACACACACACTCACACACATTCAACCGTGTTACACATCACACTTTTGAAAGTGGTATTTATCTGAAATTAAACATATGCAACGTTTCAAATAATACATAACGTTCAATTCTAAATAGATGCTGAGTTAATTGTTGTTCAGTCTCACCTGTTGGCTCTCGAACGTCCACGCGCTGTCTGGTAATGACGCGTCAAGCACGCTTAGCGTGTCTGTAAAGTTTGTGGTGCTGCTGGGCTTAACGAGGTTGAGATCACTGAATTCTGACATTGGAGAGAGATAGGAGCCAAAGGACTGACTCTGAGACATCATGTCTCCTCCCAGAACCTCCACATACTTAATGGGCCCGTCAGTGTTGAGCTGGATCTGCAGGTTTCTGTTGGGGTTCTTGTATCGAGAATCACTTCTCCTGATACAGCAGGTTGAACCGCCTCTACCACCTCGCGCACATTTCACCAGTAGGATGAAAAATGTCAGCAGAGACAACAAGGACACAGAAGCCAAAGAGATGATCAGATATAAAGTAATTTTGCCGCTTTTCTTGTTGGGCTCGATCGTTTTCTCTCTATAGTCTGAGATGGGCTCATGAAAGCCGTCCTCAATCAGTATATCCACCGTGACTGTGGTGGACTGGATCGGATCTCCATTATCCTTTATCTCTATCATCAGTCTCTGAGAGGAGTCGTCCTGCTCTGAAACAGCGCGTTTAGTCCTCACCTCTCCCGTATGTAAATTCACACTGAACAGAGACGCGTCCGTGGCCTCCGCGAGCCTGTAGAAAAGCCAGGCGTTATGACCCGAGTCCGCGTCCACTGCTGTTACTTTAGTAACGAGATGTCCTGCTTTAGCAGAACGAGGCATCCTCTGATGAGGGACAGACCCCATGGATGTGGACGGGTAAATTACAACAGGTGCGTTATCGTTATGGTCCAAAATGAACACATGAACAGTTGTGTTACTGCTCAGAGATGGAGAGCCATGATCTTTGGCCTGAACTACAATGCTGAACAGTTTTGTTTTTTCATAATCAAATGAGCTCATGCTGTAAATAGTTCCGTTCTCAGAGTTGATATAAAAATAAGATGATGCTGGAATTTGATTCGAGCTGAAATCTAGAATTGAGTAACTCAGTATTGCGTTCTTATCTTGGTCAATATCAGACGCAGTTACAGAAAATAATGAAGCGCCTGGTGGGCTATTTTCCTTTATGTATACTGTATACGAGGATTGTGAGAATACTGGAGGATTGTCATTCATATCCAGTACTTTTACATTTAAAGATTTCGTAGATTTTAAAGATGGTACACCAGAGTCTGTTGCTTCTAATTCTATGTCATATTCTGCATTAGCCTCACGGTCCAAGAGTGAGTCAGTTACCAAAGAATAGTGATTATCAAATGCTGGTTTAAGTTTAAAAGGACAACGAGTGGCGATTGTAAGATTTACTTTTCCGTTATTACCCAAATCCAAGTCTTTTACGTTGATTAAAGCCACAACTGTACCAACTGATGCATTTTCTGATACAGGACTTGGTAAAGATGTCAAAATGATTTCGGGAATATTGTCATTCTCATCAATGATGTGGAGCCTGACCGAAGAGTGGCCCTCTTGTTCTGGACTCCCTTTGTCTTTAGCGCAGACATCAAATGTGTATAATTTCGTCAGTTCATAATCAATTTTTCCAATCACTGTAATATCTCCGGTTTCAACATTGATACTGAAAATGTTTCTTACGTAATCTGGTGTGTGTGCACCAAAAAAATACTGTATTTCCCCGTTAAGACCTTCATCTAAATCAGTGGCTTTTACAGTTAAGACGCTTGAACCAAATGTCGTACTCTCCTGCACAGATGCTTTGTATTGCGATTGTTCAAATTTCGGCTCATTGTCATTAATATCTTGAACTATTACTTGTATTATAATAGTTCCCGATTTCACAGGGTCGCCACCGTCTAAGGCTGTTAAAATGAGCTTATGTACAGATTGTTTCTCTCGGTCAAGTGGTTTGTCAATTATCAACTCTGGCACTTTCTTACCATCCTCAAGTGTTTTCACATTTAAACGGAAAAAAGCGTTATTACTCAAAGTATACGATTTTAGACTATTGCTACCGACATCTAAATCCTCGGCACTTTCAAAAGGAAATTTTGCGCCCACAGCCACCGATTCAGCTATTTTCAAAACATTATCTTTTGTATGAAAATGTGGTGCATTGTCATTTATATCTTGTATCTCTATATTAACACGATGCAACTGTAATGGGTTTTCTATAACCAGCTGTAACGGCATCAGACAACTGGCGCTTTGTCCACAAAGCGCCTCTCTGTCTATTCTACCATTGACTATCAGCTCACCATTCCTTGTGTCCGCACTAAAATATTGCGTACTAGAATCAGAAGCTATCCGTAACTTACGGTTAGCGATGTCTGAAACGTCCAGACCAATGTCCTTTGCAATGTTTCCAACAACAGACCCTTCCTTTAGTTCCTCTGGTATAGTGTAGCGAATTTGAGCTCCGATTGTATTCCACAAAAGAAAGAAAACACACAGCCAATGAGCTGCCTGATTCCACACTCGGATGCTTATCATTTCCACAGTGACTGAAACCTTTCCATCAAAGACTGCTTCGTATATATCCAGAAAAAAACGTCATTTTTCTTCTTTTCTTAAGATCGAATATCCATTTCGATCGAGGGGTCTGTTTGTAGTGATCGGAGTCATAACCGCGACTGTGTTCTCCTTCAGCTCGTATTGTAGCCCTTTCCTGCTAAGGGAGGGAGTAGATCCCTTTGTATAGTCTCACACCTCATTGGCCCTGAGCTCAGTGCTCTGCTGTCCAGTGGAGGACAGAGACTCTCTTAAAGGCAAACATGCTATTTTATCCCCCCTGAAAGTGCTGTTAGCTGTGAATTGTTACAAGAAGAAAACCCCTATAAAGGTATATACTTACATTTAAACGAATGCACCGCATGGACAAAATAGTCTTAACATGAAAAATACACTTGTTTCCATTTTACATGTAGTTCATACTTTCTATATAAAAAAGTAGCGTTTATTTAAAGTGTCTTCGCACCCACAAAATGGTGCAGCAAAAAGAAAAAAAAAATATATATATTTATATTGAATAAACAGTACCAAGCTACTCAATTGTTATCTCCAAATTAACTAGCTGCAGTCACTTAATGCCAATCAAAACAACCCGTTAAAATGTATTCTATTTGGGCAAACTATCAGCGGAATGATCGTGACGCTGTCCACAGCTGTGGATCTGACATTTGCTCAATGAATTATTCTCAGCACCCTTTAACCGCTTAAAACACACAGTAGGCATTTCCTACCAAACAGAGTATATACAGGAGTATATAAAAAATATGTATATACATTTGCATTTACAAAACTCACAGTGTGATTTTAGAGACATATTTATTTAGCGATGTCATATGGTGATGTGTATAATATGGTCACCAACATATTGAGCTTGGATGTCATAGTGAAACAGTTTGGTACTGCGTCCAAACAAAATCTGAAAACTATATATTTTTAGATATCAACCTAAAATGTATAACACAGCAGACATGTTTTGTAAAAATCTAGATTTTATGTTAATACAAATATTTTAAAATCGTAAATTTTCATAAACTTCAACATTTTATTTTACTTTAATAATTCTTTCTCACTTATCAATAATCTGCAAAGTGTCTTCTTTAAAAATAGACCAAACGTATATACTAACTAAATGATATTTTGACTTGAATAAAACCAGTCACGTTACTATTTATTTCAATTCATCTTCTATAGCGTTCTCAGACTTCCACTTGTTTAAGAACTGATAGATAGATAGATAGATAGATAGATAGATAGATAGATAGATAGATAGATAGATAGATAGATAGATAGATAGATAGATAGATAGATATAATGCTCACATGTGCACGGTCGCTGTCCAGTAGTGTGGTGCGGAAACATAATAGTTTCTGCCATCGCCTCCTCCACTCACTCATAAACAAACACCAATTTCATCAAATCATAGCAAAACATTAGCACGTTCCACTCACACATATAAACAATCTAGTACCTGAAATGACCCAATTGTACTATTAAGGAAAGTTGCTGTCAAATTCTAACATTTGCAGTAACCGTTTTATATTATTTTACTTTTTGTCTCACCTGTTGGCTCTCGAACGTCCACGCGCTGTCTGGTAAAGACGCGTCAAGCACGTTTAGCGTGTCTGTAAAGTTTGTGGTGCTGCTGGGCTTAACGAAGGTGAGATCACTGAATTCTGACATTGGAGAGAGATAGGAGCCAAAGGACTGACTCTGAGACATCATGTCTCCTCCCAGAACCTCCACATACTTAATGGGCCCGTCAGTGTTGAGCTGGATCTGCAGGTTTCTGTTGGGGTTCTTGTATCCAGAATCACTTCTCCTGACACAGCAGCTTGAGTTTCCGATACTGCTTCTAATGCATTTCACAATCAACGTGAACAGTGTCAAAACAGATAAAACTGACACCGTGCCCAAAGAGATGATCAAATACAAAGTGATTTTGCCGCTTTTCTTGTTGTTGTTGTTTTCTGTAGTTTTCTCTCTATAGTCTGAAATGGGCTCATGGGCCCCTTCCTCAATCAATATATCCACCGTGACTGTGGTGGACTGGATCGGTTCTCCATTATCCTTTATCTCTATCATCAGTCTCTGAGAGGAGTCGTCCTGCTCTGAAACAGCGCGTTTAGTCCTCACCTCTCCCGTATGTAAATTTACACTAAACAGAGACGCGTCCGTGGCCTCCGCGAGCCTGTAGAAGAGCCAGGCGTTATGACCCGAGTCCGCGTCCACTGCTGTTACTTTAGTAACGAGATGTCCTGCTTTAGAAGAACGAGGCATCCTCTGATGAGGGACAGACCCCATGGATGTGGACGGGTAAATGACAACAGGTGCGTTATCGTTCCCGTCCAGAATAAACACATGAACAGTTGCGTTACTGCTCAGAGATGGAGAGCCATGATCTTTCGCAAGCACTATTAAATTAAAGACCTTCATTTTCTCATAGTCAAAAGAGTGCATGCTAAATATACTACCGTTTTCTGAGTTTATGTATACATATGAAGAAACAGGTACGTCTCGAGTATTAGTGTCAAGAACTGAATAGACAATATTGGCATTTTCTCCCGTATCTTGATCTGATGCCGTCACTGATGCTAAAATTGATCCTGGAGCGCTGTTTTCTTTCATATATACAGAGTACACGCGTTCTGAGAAAACAGGAGGATTATCATTGACATCTAATATATTTACTGTGATGAGTTTGCTAGATACTAGTGGAGGAGATCCAGAGTCTGACGCTTTGAGTTCAATATCATATCTAGGAAACTTTTCTCTGTCTAACTGTGAATCTGTCACTAGTGCGTAATGGTTTGAAAATGTTGGCTTTAACTTAAAAGGAGAATCAGGTGAAATGCCCAGCGTTACGTTCCCGTTTATCCCCGAATCCAAATCTTTAACATTTATTAACGCTACCATCGTCCCAGATGGCGCATCTTCTCGCACAGGTTTGGGTGAGGAAGCGATGATGATCTCAGGCGCATTGTCATTTATATCTAAAACATTCACCTGGACTCTACAGTGTCCCTCCATAATAGGTGCTCCTTTGTCTCTGGCTCGTATGTCAAATTTATATGTGGTGCTTATTTCATAGTCAAGACTCTTTGATATAGTTAATTCCCCTGTATCCGAGTCAATGGAGAAGGAATGCTTTATTGCTTCTGGTGTGGCAGATCCCAACGAATACTCAATTTCACTATTTGCGCCATCGTCTAAGTCAATTGCTTTTACCGTCTGAATGATCGTACCTGGAGCAGAGTTCTCCATCACTTTAATTTCAAATAAATCTTGTTCAAAAACAGGCGCATTATCATTCGCATCCAATACACTAACAGTGATCTGAGTGGTGCCTGATCTTGCTGGATCGCCTCCATCAATACCAGTCAAAATCAGGTGGTGTATAGACTGCTTTTCTCTATCAAGAGCTTTTTGTAAAACAATTTCTGGGACTTTTGTTCCATCTTTGTCATTTTTAACATGTAATTCAAAATATTCATTTCTATTTAAAGCATATGTGTGCAAAGAATTTGACCCAACATCTGCGTCTTGCGCAGGCTCTAAATGAAATCTAGCTCCGGTTAGCGTGGCCTCTGAAACGTCAATTATTGTGTCTGAAAGGAAACTCGGAGAATTGTCGTTAATATCTTGGATATCAACTTCAACACGATAAAACTGGAGAGGATCCTCGATTATGACTTGTAATGGCAACACACAGCTCGCGCTTTGTCCGCACAGTGTTTCTCTGTCTATTACTTCATTAACCAGCAGCTCGCCATTCCGCAAATTCAGACTGAAATATTGCTTACCAGACTCAGATGCTATCCGTAATTTACGATTAGATATTTCAGATACATCCAAACCGAGATCTTTAGCTACATTTCCAACAATGGATCCCTCCTTCAGCTCCTCCGGTACTGTATAACGAAGCTGTGCGTCTGAATCGCTCCACAAAACAGCGAAACACAACAGCCACAGCGCCCGCCAGAACACAATTCTCCTTTGTATATGAGTCCTCATTTCCAAACACGATAGATGATCGGTGATACCAGTATCCTGACATACATCTTACGCGCGAGAGCCGTTTCAAAAGTAATGTGACATTTTAAAATGTATACAATTCCAGGTTATATTCCCTTGTTAAATACATTGCAGCGAGTGCAGTGCATTCTGTCTCAGGTCTGTGCATAATGGTTTTCAGCATAATGTCAGTGGGAGGGAGTAGATCCCTTTGTGCAGTGCAGTGCCACTATTGGATGAGTGCTCACCAGTCACAAAACGAATCAGCCTTAAAGAGGCAGAGCAAAGCCACGCGCAACACCCTTGCAGACAATATTCAGTTATTTTATAGCTCACTATTTATTGAAACGACTCTTGCTACCATGTACTTAAAAACAAAAACAACAACAAAAAAACCCAACAATTTAAAAAGAATATATGCAAAATCAGTAATCTTAAATTAGAGCACTCTTTGAGGAGATGCTGCAGAAAAGCCTATGGACGCTTAAATGTGTAACAAGAATATCGCTTTAAAGGAACTTCCACAATCTTGAATAAATGACATTGTTCAGCATCACATTTTTTATAACAATAGTTTTGATGCGAGTACAGTGCTAATTAGAAAATTCTAATGTGGCCAAAATAACTTGTTTTACAAAATAAAATCAATCACGCCAAATAATATGTACAATATTCAAAACGTATGCAAAAATTCACGCGCTCACCTGTTGGCTCTCGAACGTCCACGCGCTGTCTGGTAATGACGCGTCAAGCACGTTTAGCGTGTCTGTAAAGTTTGTGGTGCTGCTGGGCTTAACGAGGGTGAGATCACTGAATTCTGACATTGGAGAGAGATAGGAGCCAAAGGACTGACTCTGAGACATCATGTCTCCTCCCAGAACCTCCACATACTTAATGGGTCCGTCAGTGTTGAGCTGGATCTGCAGGTTTCTGTTGGGGTTCTTGTATCCAGAATCACTTCTCCTGACACAGCAGCTTGAGTTTCCGATGCTGCTTCTAATACATTTCACAATCAACGTGAACAGTGTCAAAACAGATAAAACTGACACCGTGCCCAAAGAGATGATCAAATACAAAGTGATTTTGCCGCTTTTCTTGTTGGGCTCGATCGTTTTCTCTCTATAGTCTGAGATGGGCTCATGGGCCCCTTCCTCAATCAGTATATCCACTGTGACTGTGGTGGACTGGATCGGTTCTCCATTATCCTTTATCTCTATCATCAGTCTTTGAGAGGAGTCGTCCTGCTCTGAAACAGCGCGTTTAGTCCTCACCTCTCCCGTATGTAAATTCACACTGAACAGAGACGCGTCCGTGGCCTCCGCGAGCCTGTAGAAAAGCCAGGCGTTATGACCCGAGTCCGCGTCCACTGCTGTTACTTTAGTAACGAGATGTCCTGCTTTAGCAGAACGAGGCATCCTCTGATGAGGGACAGACCCCATGGATGTGGACGGGTAAATGACAACAGGTGCGTTATCGTTCCCGTCCAGAATAAACACATGAACTGTGGCGTTACTGCTCAGAGATGGAGAGCCATGATCTTTAGCAAGCACGATTATTTGAAAGACCTTCATTTTCTCATAGTCAAACGAGTGCATGCTAAATATACTACCGTTTTCTGAGTTTATGTATACAAATGATGAGACAGGTACGTCTCGAGTATTAGTATCAAGAACTGAATAGACAATTTTGGCATTTTCTCCCGTATCTTGATCTGATGCCGTCACTGATGCTAAAATTGATCCTGGAGCGCTGTTTTCTTTCATGTAAACAGAGTACACGCGTTCTGAGAAAACAGGAGGATTATCATTGACATCTAATATATTTACTGTGATGAATTTGTTAGATACTAGTGGAGGAGATCCAGAGTCTGACGCTTTGAGCTCAATATCATATCTAGGAAACTTTTCTCGATCTAACTGTGAATCTGTCACCAGTGCGTAATGGTTTGAAAATGTTGGCTTTAATTTAAAAGGGGTGCCTGGTGACATGCTAAGTGTTACGTTACCATTAACACCCGAATCCAAATCTTTAACATTTATTAACGCTACCATCGTCCCAGCGGGCGCATCTTCTCGCACAGGTTTGGGTGAGGAGGGGATTGTGATCTCAGGTGCATTATCATTCACATCTAAAACATTTACCTGGACTCTACAATGTCCCTCCATTGCAAGTGACCCTTTGTCTCTAGCACGTATGTCAATTTTATATGAGGTGCTGGATTCATAATCAAGATTCTTGGAAACGAATAATTCGCCTGTCACAGGATTAATAGCAAACATATTTTGAACCATTTCAGGTGTGTGTGCCGCAAAGGAATACTCTACCTCACCGTTTATACCATCATCCAAGTCAATAGCCTTTACAGTAAGTATCATTGTACCCGGTGTCGTGTTCTCAAATACTTTAACCTCATATAAGTCCTGTTCAAATATTGGAACATTATCATTTGCATCAAGTATTCTTACAGTAATTTGGGTTGTACCTGACCTCGCTGGATCACCCCCATCAATACCTGTCAAAATTAGGTGGAGAACAGATTGTTTCTCTCTATCTATAGATTTCTCTAAAACTATTTCTGGGACTTTTGTTCCGTCTTTATCATTTTTTACGTGCATAACAAAATGTTCATTTTTATTAAGAGCGTATGTGCGCAAAGAGTTCGTTCCAACGTCAGGATCTTGAGCAGGTTCCAAACGAAATCTCGCTCCAGTTAACGTTGACTCTGGCACTTCAATTGTGTTTATTTCTGACACGAATATTGGAGAGTTGTCGTTAATATCTTGAATGTCCACCTCGACACGATAAAACTGGAGAGGATCCTCGATTATGACTTGTAATGGCAACACACAGCTCGCGCTTTGTCCGCACAGGGTCTCTCTGTCTATTACTTCATTAACAAGCAGCTCGCCATTCCGCAAATTCAGACTGAAATATTGCTTACCAGACTCAGATGCTATCCGTAATTTACGATTAGATATTTCAGATACATCCAAACCGAGATCTTTAGCTACATTTCCAACAATGGATCCCTCCTTCAGCTCCTCCGGTACTGTATAACGAAGCTGTGCGTCTGAATCGCTCCACAAAACAGCGAAACACAACAGCCACAGCGCTCGCCAGAACAAAATTCTCCTTTGTATATGAGTCCTCATTTCCAAACACGATAGATGATCGGTGATACCAGTATCCTGACATACATCTTACGCGCGAGAGCCGTTTCAAAAGTAATGTGACATTTTAAAATGTATAAAATTCCAGGTTATATTCCCTTGTAAAATACATTGCAGCGAGTGCAGTGCATTCTGTCTCAGGTCTGTGCGTAATGGTTTTCAGCATAATGTCAGTGGGAGGGAGTAGATCCCTTTGTGCAGTGCAGTGCCACTATTGGATGAGTGCTCACCAGTCACAAAACGAATCAGCCTTAAAGAGGCAGAGCAAAGCCACGCGCAACACCCTTGCAGACAATATTCAGTTATTTTATAGCTCACTATTTCTTGAAACGACCATACATTAATACAATTACAATTACAAATAAATAAATAAATATATATATTAGAAAATATGTATATATAAACAACGTGCGTTTAGTTTTAAATTGAAACATTATATGTTGTTAATGTGTTATTAGGAGACATTAATGGAAACATTTGATTACTTAGTTGTAACAGCACAAAATGTAAGCATTTGCCAAACTACTGGGGTAAGATGCCCCCCTACATGGGGCAATTGGGCCTTCTCTGACAATTAAAAAGTCTTTAAAGCATTAATGCACTTACAAATCCCTCATCAGCTAATAGACACCAAAACTCTGGTATTCAACAATACAGATGACTATTTTCCAGAGACACCAACTGTCTTAGTTTAGTCTCAAAACTGTCTCTACTGACTAAATCTCGCAAATGTTAATATTCAGATAAAATGTCAAAACAAAGATTCGTGTAGCCATTTATTTAATGTGTTTAGATTATATTTTGTGCCATCTGTGGTCAAGAGAAATAAAAGTGCGTGGGTTATTTTGCCCCAATGGGGTATCTTACACAGGAGATTGTACAGAAAAGGTTTTCAGGTCAAAGATTTACCATGTGTATGCACAAGTATGAGAATGAAAGTAAAACGTGTAATCATATCAAACACTGTATTTTCATCAGAGCAATTAGACAGTTCTAGTGGACTAGTTTCATTTAAATACAATGTTTTCTTATGATTATAAAAGTGGTTAATATAATTCATATTTTTACATAATGAAATCAATAACGCAATATAATATACATTATTCATATATTTATCATAGGCGGAGTTTCACTTTTGTGCTTGGGGGGGGCACCTACCAGGCCAGCAGACCACGAGCTCAGATTTTTTTACATATTCATTCTACATATAAAATACATTTACAATGAACAATGACTTTATACCAGTGCTTCTCAATTATTTTCTGTCACGCCCTCCTAGGAAGAGGAAAAAATATATCTCTCCCCTCCCCCCATTTTGGATCTTTCGCCTTATTGTTTCCATGGCAACGCGTCATGCTTGTCACCTGACATACCGCAGTCACAAAAAGCGCTGTATAATAGATAATTCAAAATAGTCACCAACTTTTTGGCTCAACTTGTTGAAACCTAAAATAAATCTTATGTGGTTGAAAACACTGAATTGTTGTGATAAATGACAAGCTCTGAGCGCGTCTTTTTTTGGATCAGTGCCAGATATCGCGTGAAAACACGTGTGAATTTAGTGGTTGATCACGTGACACATATGAACATCGGTGTGATCGTACACGTCAAAGGATGAGGAGACGGTTATCTAAACTTCATATCTGCTGCTCTTCTTCAGTGCAAGAAAACCTACTCCCTGAGTAGGATCTGACACCCCCCCCCCCCTCCAAACTCCGCCTATGATATTTATCATATTATTCAAGATGTAATATAGTTTATCGCGCTCACCTGTTGGCTCTCGAACGTCCACGCGCTGTCTGGTAATGACGCGTCGAGCACGTTTAGCGTGTCTGTAAAGTTTGTGGTGCTGCTGGGCTTAACGAAGGTGAGATCACTGAATTCTGACATTGGAGAGAGATAGGAGCCAAAGGACTGACTCTGAGACATCATGTCTCCTCCCAGAACCTCCACATACTTAATGGGCCCGTCAGTGTTGAGCTGGATCTGCAGGTTTCTGTTGGGGTTCTTGTATTCAGAATCAGTTCTCCTGACACAGCAGCTTGAACCGCCTCTACCGGCTCGCGCACATTTCACCAGTAGGATGAAAAATGTCAGCAGAGACAACAAGGACACAGAAACCAAAGAGATGATCAGATATAAAGTAATTTTGCCACTTTTCTTGTTGGGCTCGATCGTTTTTTCTCTATAGTCTGAGATGGGCTCATGAAACCCGTCCTCTATCAGTATATCCACTGTGACTGTGGTGGACTGGATCGGTTCTCCATTATCCTTTATCTCTATCATCAGTCTCTGAGAGGAGTCGTCCTGCTCTGAAACAGCGCGTTTAGTCCTCACCTCTCCCGTATGTAAATTCACACTGAACAGAGACGCGTCCGTGGCCTCCGCGAGCCTGTAGAAGAGCCAGGCGTTATGACCCGAGTCCGCGTCCACTGCTGTTACTTTAGTAACGAGATGTCCTGCTTTAGAAGAACGAGGCATCCTCTGATGAGGGACAGACCCCATGGATGTGGACGGGTAAATGACAACAGGTGCGTTATCGTTCCGGTCCAAAATGAACACATGAACAGTTGCGTTACTGCTCAGAGATGGAGAGCCATGATCTTTAGCCTGAATGAGAATCTGAAACACTTTGATTTTCTCATAGTCAAATGACTGCATGGTAAAAACACTTCCGTTTTCCGAGTTTATGTAGATATAAGAAGATACAGGTACGTCTCGAACTTTAGAGTCCAAAACGGAATAGGAGATTTTAGCATTTTCGCCCAAGTCTGGGTCATGGGCGGAGACTGAACACAATATTGAGTCATGAGCGCTGTTTTCTTTAGAGTAAACCATATAAGACTTCTCAGAAAACATTGGAGGGTTGTCATTTACGTCAGAAATGCCGATTATTACTGTTTTCCCACTAGATAGCGGTGGCGAACCGGCATCAACAGCTTTCAATTCAATTGTATATTCAGAATAAGTTTCTCTGTCCAGAGGACCATTGGTAACTAGTGCGTAATGACTGGAAACTGTAGGGCTTAATCTAAACGGTGTCCCAGGAGTCAACGTGAGTTTAACTTTCCCGTTCTCTCCTAAATCTGCATCTTTTGTACTGATTAATGAAATGACTGTGCCATTTGGGGAGTTCTCAGGAATCGGACTTGAGAGAGAAGTAATAATTATGTCAGGTGCGTTATCATTTACGTCATTAACCTTTATCTTTACACTGCAGTGGCCCTCCATTTGAGGATTTCCTTTGTCCTTTGCAACTATATCAAATTTATGTAAGCTTGCCTTTTCGTGGTCTAGTTGTCCTTTAACTGTAACGGCACCAGTTTGTTGGTTAATGTTAAACAATATTGTATCTGATGTTTGGTCTGCAAAAAAATATTCGATTTCTCCATTTAATCCTTCATCTAAATCTATTGCTTTGACTCTTACAATTTCTTTATGGATTGATTCGTTTTCATCAACAACAGTCTCATAGAAAGGCTTTTCAAATTCAGGGGCATTGTCATTATTATCCAAAACTATAACAGTGATCTCACATGTGCCCGTGCGCACTGGATTCCCTCCATCAGCTGCCGTTAATATTAATTTATGAACAGCCTGTTTTTCTCGGTCAAGGGGTTGCTTAAGAACTAGTTCCGGAATTTTGACTCCATCTTGCGTTTTCACGTTCAAGACAAAATTTTCATTAATACTCAGACTGTATAATTTTAAAGAATTGGACTGCACATCTGAATCAATAGCGCTCTCTAAGAGGAATTTTGCTCCGGAATTAATAGATTCTGGTATGTTCAGTACACGCTCATTAGATTTAAAATTTGGTGTGTTGTCATTAATATCTTGTATTTCAATCTCAACTCGATGCATCTGCAGAGGGTTTTCTAAAACGGCTTGAAGAGGCAAAACACACGGGACATTGTATCCACATAAACCCTCTCTATCAATTCTCTCATTCACAATAAGATCACCCTTCTCCATATCCACAGCGAAATACTGCTTACCAGTCTCAGATGCTATTTGTAGTTTACGATCTATAATCTTAGATCCGTCCAAACCTAGATCTTTAGCGATATTTCCGACCACAGATCCTTCTCTTAGCTCTTCTGGAATTGTATATCGAATCTGCGCCTCTATTGTACTCCAGGGAAGAATAAAGACACAGCACCACCAAAGTCTCCTCAAAAAGAAAAGAGGTTCCATCATCTTCGCCACCAAGCTTTTGACGATTTATCCAATGTTTCTCAAGGTTTCAAAATATTCACAACAGTCACATAATCCCAAACAATATTTTGATGGCATATTCCTATTTAGTGTTAGACGTCCTTTTGATAAAAAAACGAGTAATTCATGCGTTCTCTGTGCTCAAGCTCAGAAAGATGCCACAGCCGTGGGAGGGAGTGGATCTCTTTGTCCATGTCTGCACCTCATTGGTTGACTGTGTATTTCTCTTGAACCAATCCAGTTATTTAAATATCTTAAAGGGGTAGTACAAGTGAGGCACAGGCAAAGTAATTCAGAGGAACCACTACATATCTAAAAACAAGACAGTAAAGTATAATAATATGAAGAAAAAAATGCAATAACAATAATAAACATTATTATTATTATTAATAATAATAATAATAACAACAACAACAAAACTAATAAGCTATTATTATCATTATTGTTTTTTTTTTTGTTCTTATTATGATGAGTACTTATTATTCTCTACCGTCCTCTGTGTGTGTGTGTGTTTTCCACTTTATTTAGATATGGCTTCAGTTATCCTAAACAGAAAGAATATGAACGTGTGCCGTCACGTGGCGACAGAGAGAAGCGCAGCCATACAAGTGCATCGTTTGAGCCGCGCGTGCATTGCAGTGTGCGTGTAAGTTATTACTGGAGGCGCGTTAGAATTGTACATTTTAATCAGATCAACTGTAATTTTTAGAAGTATTAACATTTCAGCTATAATTATCGCCTTTAAAAACAATTAAATGATATATATGTTCATATTAGTAGTTAAAATGCCCTTTATTTGGTATAAAGGCTGCATGATCCTCTTGCAACAAAGGACCCAACCATGAGCAGGGGGAGATAGCAAGCAGCTATAGTGACGCGAGCGTTTCAGCACCACGCGGGTGGACAGCGCCACACAGGCGGCCTGTTCCAGCAGCTACACTCATGTGTTGAGAAGGAAGACACGTATATTCCCATGCTTTGCATCTCGCTCAATCTAGACTGTTTGTCTTTTTATCTTCGCAAAAATGCTTACGTTTGTCACAGCATGAAGAGTTCTTAAAAATATCTTAATGTCATTCAGAAGCGATTGAAAACATTGATACTTGTTTTCCCCAAAGAAACGTCGTGGAACAAGTCACTCACTTACCTGGAAACCTGCATTCCTTTTTTTTTACTTACCTTGCATAACTTGTTACAGAAACTTTGACCTATTTATATTGTGTTTTGTGCACTGACAGAATGAAGAGGACATGAGTGCTGTTATTGTATTTCTATGAGTGTGTGGAATCAAAATATCAATATACATCTACCTAACTATATGGAGCAAATAGATGTGGGTACAATAGGGCTAAAAGCGCATTTAAGGAATCCTTTACCCTTTATCATTGTGTATGGCAACCAAAATCATACTTTAAATTTACTTACCTTTAATGGAGCAATATAATTCAAAATACAGTAAATGCAATGGAAGCTAGAGGGGTATTTTACATAACATTCTGGATAAAAGCCCCCCATTCCATGCAGGCTATAATGATATTGGGGCAATAGTGATTAAGCAAATTTTATGTTTGATATAGCACTACAATATTTCTGTGTCTAGTAAATATTTGATTATAGTTTAATAGAACACCTTCTTTTTAAATGTACTTATACATTATAAAAAATATAAACACATATTTTGTCATAAAAGCATTTAATCATCACTTCAGGAATTTTTTTTTAGCTATATAAACAAAGTTTTTAAAATAATGTTTGATCAAATGCCTTCTTTTTTTTTTTGCTTAGAGAGAGAAAATCAAATTTCCTTTGTACCCTATATGAAAAAATATATTTTGTTCTCAAATTTTGTATTGAAAATATTTAATGTAATTTAATTGTTTGTGCAGATTACTATAATGCACTGCATCTCAGAGACATCAAGTGTCTTTTTGTCATTGTTAAACACATTTTTAATATACAGAAAAGAAAATTTGCTCTTACCTTTGTTGGTGAAAGCCAGGTAAAGATGTGGTATGCAAGACAAAAGAGGAGAGGAAAAAAAAAAACATGGTTAGTATTGTAACAACATGTTACTGTGCAGTTTATGTCTGTAATTATACATTGTGATGCACAGAAATTAATTAGTAGCTACCTCCAGATGTTTTATCATCTCTACTGCTACAATCACATATTTTACCTATATCAATCATGCAGTATGTACAAATATAAGACAACAAGTAAATTGATAATAGCACTAATAGTGGTACACTTTTACTAAACACAAGAGGGAGCATGGGAGAGACAGAAGGGGGGGGTGGTGTACAAGACTGACTCTTTGGCTTGGAGTGTCAATAAAAATCACCATCCCCCACAAACCCATGGACAGACTCCCACCCCTGTAAGGGGGAAATGGAATGGTCTGACTCTGAGTCTGTTGTCATAGAAACAAATGTTGTCAAGGGAGTAGTATGTATGTTAGAGTAGATAGTGTATGGACATGCATGTATGTAGGTGGAGTGGGTTGCGTTTAAGCTGTCCGAGCAAACAGATAAATGATACAAAATAAGAGGGATTTGTTTAAAGGACTGCATATAAACATTTACAAATTTAAAATCACTAGAAAATGAGTATAAATAAATGTTCTATATGATTTTGAGTTTTTTGACAGTCAGTGTTTGCACCCTGCACTGTTAGGCGCACACACACACACTGGACACTTTTGCTCATTTCAGGAAGCAAAAGCAGGACAAAGAATCTCACTGCAGAGAGAAAAGGCCCCTCCTTCCCCCCTGGCTGAGATTCAGTATTCACACAAACACCAATCTCATCTGCTGTCTGAGCTTTACTCACATTGAGCTTGTAATTTAGTTTAAAACAGTATTTTTGCACTGGCCACTGAATGAGGGATGTCAATACACCATTATAGTGTAAAGGAATGGGGTCAACATAAAATTAGTATGATAGCCCACTCTTCTATGATATATTGCTTGTGATTTTCTGCATATGTAAGTCAATGTGAAATGAGTAAATTACCAAATCAGTGTTTTACAGTTTTCTGTAACTATAAATAGAACAGGGAATAAAGCAGTTTTGGTAAACATCATAGAAAGGGATTTTTATTCTGAATATATATATATATAATATTTATGAACACTGCTGTGGACCTTAGAGACAGGATTAAAGCTTTAGCTGACACAGATTTGATACAGAATGATTTTCATATATCTGTCTGCATGAGTGCTGCAGAGAAGCCACTCCCAGCTTCTGTGAGAGTTTAATGCAGCACCCCCATCTAGACCATCAGCAGCTGTAACATAAATAATACACCAAAAATCATCCCATGGTGTTTGTTATTAATCTGTATGCGTATTAAGAAAGAGGCTTTAAAATTTGAATGCGTCAAATACACAGAGGTATTGACAGCAATGAAGAGAACAGTCCATTCACTCGTTTACTTTATATAACTTTTTGGGCATGCATGCATAGAATACATAGAAAGGGCTTTGTAATTCTTAATAGAGAGTGTGAGAGAGTGTGTTAATTTAATGCACAAAAGCTGACTGTGCAGGGTTTCTATAAAGCACTCGAGGACAAAGAGATTCATTTAACTGAGTGAAAGAAAATCAAAGCAGTAAAACTGTGATATTCTAAACATCCTATCACTGTAAAAGTACTTTGAGTATTTGTTGCCTGTATTTTATGTAGATTATCAAGTTAGCAAATACATTGACAGGCCTAATTTACAATCATGAAAAGCCCATCAAAATGAACATTCATGATGTGCCGGTCAACATAAATTTGAAAAATCAAGTTGATGATGGAAAAGTTTGCCTGCATCTGATAAACAGTCCTATGGATAAATGAGTACGTTCCTTGATATTGTATAACAGTTGATATGACATATGGTCAAAAAATACACATATTTAATCAAACAACACCTTATAGATTCAAATTTATTTTACTAGAGCCACAATCCTAAAAATAATGCAACAATAATATTGCAAAAATAAAAGATGAATATTTGCAGTAGTACAAAGACCTGATATATTGAGCCATAAAGAAGGCTCAAATCACTTGAAAAGAGAAACATACAAAAAGAGGCAACGTTGAAGCAATATTTATGGTAAAATCCACCATAAATCCTAGACAAAATGTACCACAAAATTGATGGATGAATACTGGGGTATTTTGTTGAAAACCACACAATATACATATTCTTGTAAAAAAAAAAAATTATTGTGCTGTAATGAAACTGTACTGTATGTCTTGTTATAAATTTAAGATTTTTATCAGTAGCAGAACTCTTGCTCTCTCTGTGTGTGGGTGGAACCGAGTTCTCTGCGCACCAACATTATGTTTGAGAGACTGAACAAGTGCAATTAATCAAATGATACAAACATGGCAACATCTACTAACATATGAGGATTTTAAAATAGCTAACTTAGTTTCTCTTCGAAAACACACAAACTAACACGCACACAACAAAAAGGAGAGTACAGCGTTTAACCTTTTAAATTCCCATTACTGCAATGAACGCTTATGAAAGTCTCACCTCTAAAGTCAGGTCATCAACCTCCTGCTCCTTCTTTTCTCTCTGAACTGTCCCCAAACGACTCTGGCTCACCAGTGTGTTCTGACTGTAGGGCCTGACAAACTTCATGTCACTCATCCTTGAATCAGTGGTCCCGCACATTTCATAATTAAGTTGGCTTGAGAAAGCCAACTTAGTGATATTGTATCTAAACTTATTATTATTATTATTATTATTATTCTTACCTAAAATTCTCAATGCATCTCCTCCTAGAGCTTTAAAGCTACAACCACTAAACTCTGCTCAGACTTCAGACCTGTTCTGACTTGAGTTGCTATCCCTTTTCAGACTGATCAGACTTATGATTTTTGATAAAACTGAAGATTAAAGTCATAAAATCTCCATAGACTTTCACTAATGAAGTGAAAACTGAATTTTAGATAGAGCGTCCACTCCATCTGTTGGTAACATCACAACATTACACCTGATATATAATACATTTCAAAACAGTATGTGTGAACATGTCCATTCCAATGGGCATGCATTTTATTTTTTTAAATCCTGAAAAAAAAACTTGCAGGTCTACAATCGATTTTTTACTTTAATTAGTAAGTTAAATCTCTCTATTTTACATACATAATATCACAAAATTACACCCCTGTCAGTGAGAGCACTGAAGTTTGAACGAATCAGAGCGCTGCAATTCAAAGCCTCAAAGCTTTTCAAAGACGCCATTACTGCTGGAGAGAGAGAGATCATAATCTCCTAAAATAGATTTATGTGAGAGAGTTTATGATCAAACGGAAATTGTTTCCGATTATCAAGTAACCGCTGCAGCGTGTTTCCTTGAAGATTTATGTACTTATATGGCCAAATTCTGACTCTCATTCGTCTTTACATGGCGACGAATTTTCGCTGTTGAGCACTATGATACTATAGGAAAGGTAAGTGAAGTTTAAACGCGCGTCCTCCTGGACTCGCGCCAAAGCATAACCGTCTAATCGCCTAAGTTTATTTATAGCGCTCATTTATGTACTTTATTGACGAATTCTGACTCTCGCTCGTGTTTGCACGGGGAAGACGCATGTAAACGGCTTCCCTGAGCAGCGCGCGCTGACTCTCTTCAAATGCAGCGTCTAACAGTCAAAGTTATTTATAACTAATTCTTGAGTATATAGTTACATTGTGTTAATTCTTTTATCTGCTTTTAACTAAAGTCTGACTCCTGTTCTCGAGTTCAAACGCGCTTCCTGAGCAGATTCGCTGATAGATCGATGTTTTGTGAACACTTAAACAGTAAATGAAATACGATTTTTAAAGGATGCAAAAAACATGGCAGATCGATTCAAACTGTAAACTGCTTGAGATTCAAAAAAAAACTGCATTACTCTGCTGCATTACTTGAGCAGGAATTATTTTAAAAATACTAATATTTAAGTTATTTTGTTTCCCATGGAGGAAGGCTTTATACAAATATTACATTGCGTTGATTCCTTTATCTGCTATAATTGCCGTGTTGAACTGAAGTCTGACATGGCAGATCAATTCAATCTGAAAACTGCTTGAGATTAGAAAAAACTGCATTACTCTCCCCATTGTACTTGGCAGGAATGATTTAAAAAAATACTAATATTTAAGTTATTTTATTTCACAGGAAGAAACAATTTATATATACATATATCTCCTTCAGACCTGGGGCATATTCTTCGTACCTCGCTAACTCACTTAGCTGGATTAGATTGTTGACGATTTCGCATGATCTTGGATTGTTCGGTTCTTCGACGCTCATCCGGGACTTGTTGTCATAGTAACAGGTCCGCTGAAGTGAACCTGCTCGGAGCAGGCTTACTTCAAGTTAGCAGGATTAGTTCACGCAAGCGGAGGTGATATGGGAAGTTTGTCGCAACATGTCCTGTCCGTTTTTACGAGAGAAACCTGTTGCTGAAGGTGCAATATAATATATTTAATATAATAATTATATATATATATATATATATATATATATATATATATATATATATATATATATATTATATTTCGTTTTTCACGTGAGGGTATAATGTATCTAGTTAATTTAGATACAATTAGTCGTAGTCGGGCGTTAGCTACAGCTCAAACTGTGTGTATTGCCTTGCGCTACTTTGCGAGCGGCACGTTCATTTACACTGTTGGTATACGGAGAACATTGTGAAAGTGCTGTCTGTCGTGCCATTCGCAAAGTTACCAGCACTCAAGCAGTCATTTTTGAAAAAAGGGAACTTTGCACACAGTTAGTTTACAGTTTATTTTATTTATTTAAAAAAAATCCAGCTGATCATCTCTTGCCTGTGGAATGAAATAAATAAATCATGCAAGGTCCTCAATAGTAGGCTACAGTGTGTTTATTCGTGTATTTTATTAACTTTGAAGTTCCTCTTGAAGCAAATCAATCTCAAGTCTGACTTTTTGCTTTATTAGTTTTTGCAATTCTATTTCATTAATTGACTCTTTTTTTTTGCAGCACAGCGCAAGTAGTAAAGATACTATTTTGCAGAACATTTTTGCATTTTACTTTTACTTGTTCCCAAGTTCTAGTGGGTCCTGTGGTGGCTCTAATATAAAAGATGATTATGAAATAGAGTACAATTAATATGAGTCAATATAATAACACACACGATCACTAGGCTTCTCACAAATTTAATTTGTCTGCAACTTTTTGCCAGTCCTCTCTCCTGCATTTGCAGCTTTAAAGTGTTTCCTTGTGTTTTAATTAAACACTGAAATTCAGCGACGCGCCGCCGAGAAATACTGTGCGCGCTCTTTCAGCATGCTCACTGACCAATCAAAATGTTGCTGATCAGTGTTTCTACTATCGATACATATCCCCTTTTAAGCCAGCACATGAACGCGCAATGATCTCAGATAACTCAATCCAGCTATACTAATCGTCAACAACAGGTGCGTTTAAAGAACCGAATCATCCAGCTCATAGTTAGCGCGATTATGTCATCCCGGATGTGTCAACTGATCTTGGATGTAGTAAGCGACGTACGAAGAATATGCCCCAGAATTAGGTTCCAGGTTTCTGAAAAAAAATAATAATAATAATATCCCATTAAATTAGGCATCTATTAATGAGTAAGAAAAAAAATCATAACTCCTTCATAGCAATTTTTGTTGTCAATTGCAGTGGACATTTGGTCTTAACAGCTGTGAATGTCAAACTAATATAAACCAATATAAAACAAAATTAAACATAAAAAAATCCCAAGGTCAAGAACTTGAACAATATAACATTTCAACTTTAATTTTGAGGTTTTTGTTTTACAAATTGCACATTTAATAAAATAAACCTCTAATAGAAAATGCATTAGAGTCAGTGCAGTCACTTTACACAGACACATTTCCTGTGTGTATCTTTCAAGGTATTCCCCAGTGGCAGAGAGCAGTAGTGCACTTTGCACTAATCACATTAAATAAATAATTGTATATTCTGCATATGACATTTTCTCAAAATTTCTTCTTAAAATTTGACATTTTAGAATGAGATTTGAATTTTGACTAATTATTACCCTACTGGCCATAACAGCAAATAGCATTATGATACCACATGAAGACATCTGTACAATACCTGTACACATTTTTTTTTGGGGGGGGGGGGGGGGGTATTGTATTTATTAGGTCCTACATATCTCAAATAGCAAGAAAAATTACAAAATGCACATCAGGCAAACTTGTGGGACTCAAGAGGATATATAATACATTTCAATCAGCATGTGCATTGAGTAGCAGTCATTGGAACCCAATGTCCATTGCAATGGATATGCATTTTTTTTTAAATCCTGAAAAAAGACTTTTTAACTTTAATTAGTAAGTTAAATCTCTCTATTTTACATACTAACTATGAAATACTGGCAAACATATCAAAGATTGCAAATATAACTGTAGAAAATGCTGCTTCTGTGTGTGGGAAACAGCGCCACTCACTGACCAACTGAATCATCAGTAATCTCCAAATAAATCTTGTTAGCGACAAACTCTCAAAACTTTTCAAGCTTGAAGCTTTTACAACTAATTTAAACTTTCAGGCTAGGCTTTCTCAAGCCAACTGAAGTTTATATCATAAACTTCCTCTATCTAGTTATACACTTGCTGTAATGTGCCGTCGGCATAGACTGGAGGGTAATATGGAATTACAGGAAGATTTGCCCCTGATTTATAAAATAACTTATTCTGCCTCCATCTGTAGATTTTCACTGAAATGATTGAAATAATCGAGACTATGAAGAGCAGGGAGACCACAGCAAGAGCCAAGACTAAATAAAAAGTCAAGTTGTCATTATATTGTTTTTCATGTGTAAAGTCTGTGAACTCTGACAGCACTTCAGGAAAGCTGTCAGCCACAGCCACGTTAATGGAGACCACAGCTGAGCGAGAGGGCTGTCCGTTATCCTCCACAACAACAGTGAGTTTCTGTTTCACAGCATCTTTATCAGTCACTTGTCGCACAGTTCTTATTTCTCCATTCTGTAAACCCACTTCAAACAGCGCTCTGTCTGTAGCTTTCTGTAGTTTATAGGAGAGCCAGGCGTTCTGTCCAGAGTCCACATCAACAGCCACCACTTTAGTGACCAGATATCCAACATCTGCAGCACGAGGCACAATCTCAGCCACCACTGAACCGCCAGTCTGAACTGGATACAGAACCTGAGGAGCGTTGTCGTTCTGATCTTGGATTATAATGGTCAAAGTCACATTGTTTGATAAAGGGGGTGAGCCCGCATCTTGAGCTTTAACTTGCATTTTGAAGGATTTCAGCTGTTCATAATCAAAAGATTTTTCGGCATAGATTACACCCGTTTCAGAATTTATAGAAATGTAATTTGCCAGAGGTGCTCCGTTCAAATCTCCATCAATAAGAAAATATGAAACCTTTGCATTTGGCCCCCAGTCCATGTCTTCTGCTTTAACAGTCAGAATAGTTGTAGATTGTGGGTTATTTTCAGCTATAAAGGCATTATATGATTCCTTTTCAAATTGAGGTGCGTGATCATTTACATCAGATATCTTAAGGTTCAAAATCTCTTTACTTGAAAGCGGTGGGTTTCCCCCATCCACAGCAGTTATAGTGATATTGTACTCTGCTGTCTGTTCCCTGTCTAGGTCTGAGTCTGTCACCAGATTGTAATAATTAGTTAATGAGGACGTTATTTTAAATGGAGAGTTTATATCAATAAAACATGTAATCTTACTGTTGTCTCCTGAATCCAGATCCTGAACATTTATCATAGCTATAACAGTTCCAGGTGCTGCATCTTCAGATACTGCACTGGAAAAAGACATTATTGTAATTTTGGGCGTGTTGTCGTTTATGTCAATGACGTCAATAATAATCTCACTTGAGTCAGTCAAACCTCCGTGATCTATAGCTTTGACTTTGATTGTAAACTGCTTGTGTTTTTCATAATCTATATCACCTATGACTCTGACCTCACCAGAATCCGCATCAATGGAGAACAAAGCTTTTACCGCAGATGTCGCGTGCTCAAAATAATACTGAATGTCGTGACTAGACTCGTCCGCGTCAGTCGCACTGACTTTTGTTACGATTGTGCCTTTAGGAGCATTTTCAAAAACTGATGTTTTATAGGATGACTGACTAAACACAGGCGCATTGTCGTTTCCATCGAGAACAATAATATTAATCTGCACAGTCGCAGATCTTTGTGGTTTTCCACCATCGAAAGCCGTCAGTATCAGATTGTGATGCGTTTTCTTTTCTCTATCTAGTGGAGAATGAAGAACCATCTCGACATTTTTGTTCCCACCGGCGCCATTCTGAACATTAAGCTTAAAATGATCGGTGGGCTGAAGTGTATATTTCTGTAGCGTATTCACTCCCACGTCTGGATCTATTGCGCTCTCTAAAGGAAATCGCGCACCAAGTACCGCTAATTCGCTGATTTCTTGTTCAATCTTAGATTTCGGAAATACGGGGCTGTTGTCATTGGTATCCTGTATGTCAACGGTAACTCGATAAAGCTCCATCGGATTATCAAAAATGACATCAAAACTGACACTGCAGGCTGAAATGTCTCCACATAGCTCTTCTCTGTCTATTTTATTCTTTACAATCAGATGCCCGTTCTCCTTGTCCAGTCCGATGTACTCACTGCTGTCCGCGGTGAAAACACGCGCTCTTCCTGAAATCAGTCTCTTCGGCTCAAGCCCAAGGTCCGAGACAATGTTTCCAACAAACGAACCCACCGACATTTCCTCAGGTATAGAATAACGAATCTGTCCTGTCACACGAGAGGAGAATAAAGCCAACGCGCAAACTGTATAGAAGAATAGCGACCCAAACCAGCCTTTTTCTCCCGACTCCATTTTTGATCAACAAAGATCGAGCAGAAGCATCCAAGGAAAATTATATGATAGATTATATGTTTCCAACTAAATGCACCTTTCTCTGGTTTGTAGATACTGGAGTCAAAGCTGAACGCGGGTTTGTGGTCTGTTTTGTAGCATTCCGTTTTATCTGCTGGCGATGTTTAAATTATGCCTTTGCTTTGGGTTTGTTAAAGGGAAGGAATAAAACACACTTTAGCTTTATATGTTGAACAGCGGCACTTAGAGTCCAAATACAGTACTACTGCATGGTCACTTTCTCGAAAAATACTATCAAGGTTTGAAACTTGAAAAAGTGTTAAATATCCCATATACAAGGTTATGCACTGTGTTGTGTTACATGCAACAAAACGAGCATGTCTCTGTTAAAATAGAAAAGGGAGAGAGGATTGTAAGAAATGCTTCACAAATATGAGAACCTCAAATTAAGGGCGACAGGGGCGTGTTGTAATACAAGGTTGCAGCAGATTTAGTTTAACAAGTTATTAAAGAGATGTGAAGATTGTACACACAATAAATAAATAAATAAATAAATAAATCCTCCATGGAGCGCAAAATATATTTTTAAAGAACACTGGGAGCCAAACAGTAATGGAGACCATTGACTTACCCTGTATGAACATATATTTTATGTTCAACAGAAGAGATAACAACATAAGGATTTAGAAAGACATGATATTTATATATTTTTTATTATTGCAAAGAAAAGTTTATGTCAGATATCAAAAAACAAATTAAGTTGTAGTGGAAACGTGTGAAAAGTATACCATAGTCTAAGTTACAGACATCAAAGTCACACTCCCGCTTATTAAATTAATTGTAATGGGATGATTTTATAAAATCAAACAAGGTCTCACCTCTAAAGTCAGGTCATCAACCTCCTGCTCCTTCTTTTCTCTCTGAACTGTCCCCAAACGACTCTGGCTCACCAGTGTGTTCTGACTGTAGGGCCTGACAAACTTCATGTCACTCATCCTTGAATCAGTGGTCCCGCACACTTCATAATTATACACTTGCTGTAATGTGCCGTCGGCATAGACTGGAGGGTAATATGGAATTACAGGAAGATTTGCCCCTGATTTATAAAATAACTTATTCTGCCTCCATCTGTAGATTTTCACTGAAATGATTGAAATAATCGAGACTATGAAGAGCAGGGAGACCACAGCAAGAGCCAAGACTAAATAAAAAGTCAAGTTGTCATTATATTGTTTTTCATGCGTAAAGTCTGTGAACTCTGACAGCACTTCAGGAAAGCTGTCAGCCACAGCCACGTTAATGGAGACCACAGCTGAGCGAGAGGGCTGTCCGTTATCCTCCACAACAACAGTGAGTTTCTGTTTCACAGCATCTTTATCAGTCACTTGTCGCACAGTTCTTATTTCTCCATTCTGTAAACCCACTTCAAACAGCGCTCTGTCTGTAGCTTTCTGTAGTTTATAGGAGAGCCAGGCGTTCTGTCCAGAATCCACATCAACAGCCACCACTTTAGTGACCAGATATCCAACATCTGCAGCACGAGGCACAATCTCAGCCACCACTGAACCGCCAGTCTGAACTGGATACAGAACCTGAGGAGCGTTGTCGTTCTGATCTTGGATTATAATGGTCAAAGTCACATTGTTTGATAAAGGGGGTGAGCCCGCATCTTGAGCTTTAACTTGCATTTTGAAGGATTTCAGCTGTTCATAATCAAAAGATTTTTCGGCATAGATTACACCCGTTTCAGAATTTATAGAAATGTAATTTGCCAGAGGTGCTCCGTTCAAATCTCCATCAATAAGAAAATATGAAACCTTTGCATTTGGCCCCCAGTCCATGTCTTCTGCTTTAACAGTCAGAATAGTTGTAGATTGTGGGTTATTTTCAGCTATAAAGGCATTATATGATTCCTTTTCAAATTGAGGTGCGTGATCATTTACATCAGATATCTTAAGGTTCAAAATCTCTTTACTTGAAAGCGGTGGGTTTCCCCCATCCACAGCAGTTATAGTGATATTGTACTCTGCTGTCTGTTCCCTGTCTAGGTCTGAGTCTGTCACCAGATTGTAATAATTAGTTAATGAGGACGTTATTTTAAATGGAGAGTTTATATCAATAAAACATGTAATCTTACTGTTGTCTCCTGAATCCAGATCCTGAACATTTATCATAGCTATAACAGTTCCAGGTGCTGCATCTTCAGATACTGCACTGGAAAAAGACATTATTGTAATTTTGGGCGTGTTATCGTTTATGTCAATGACGTCAATAATAATCTCACTTGAGTCAGTTAAACCTCCGTGATCTTTAGCTTTGACTTTAATTTTGAACTGCTTGTGTTTTTCATAATCTATATCACCTATGACTCTGACCTCACCAGAATCCGCATCAATGGAGAACAAAGCTTTTACCGCAGATGTCGCGTGCTCAAAATAATACTGAATGCCGTGACTAGACTCGTCTGCGTCGGTCGCACTGACTTTTGTTACAATTGTGCCTTTAGGAGAATTTTCAACAACTGATGTTTTATAAGAGGACTGGGTAAACACAGGCGCATTGTCATTGACATCGAGCACAATAATATTTATCTGCACAGTCGCAGATCTTTGTGGTTTTCCACCATCGAAAGCCGTCAGTATCAGATTGTGATGCGTTTTCTTTTCTCTATCCAGTGGAGAATGAAGAACCATCTCGACGTTTTTACTGTCGTCCTCATTATTCTGAACATTAATCTTAAAATGATCGGTGGGCTGAAGTGTATATTTCTGTAGCGTATTCACTCCCACGTCTGGATCTATTGCGCTCTCTAAAGGAAATCGCGCACCAAGTACCGCTAATTCACTGATTTCTTGTTCAATCTTAGATTTCGGAAATACGGGGCTGTTGTCATTTATATCCTGTATGTCAACGGTAACTCGATAAAGCTCCATCGGATTATCAAAAATGACATCAAAACCGACACTACAGGCTGAAATGTCTCCACATAGCTCTTCTCTGTCTATTTTATTCTTTACAATCAGATGCCCGTTCTCCTTGTCCAGACCGATGTACTCACTGCTGTCCGCGGTGAAAACACGCGCTCTTCCTGAAATCAGTCTCTTCGGCTCAAGCCCAAGGTCCGAGACAATGTTTCCAACAAAGGAGCCCACCGACATTTCCTCAGGTATAGAATAACGAATCTGTCCTGTCACACGAGAGAAGAATAAAGCCAACGCGCATCCTGTATAGAAGAATAGCGACCCAAACCAGCCTTTTTCTCCCGACTCCATTTTTGATCAACAAAGATCGAGCAGAAGCATCCAAAATAGCAATATGTGCGGTCAGTTATATATTTCCAACAAACTGCGTCTTCATTAGGGTTTAAGAATCCGGAGACTAATTTTAACTCGGTGGTCTGTTATGTAGCATCCAGTGTTAGATGGTGGTGCTCTCTGAATTATGCCTTTGCTTTGGGTTTTGTTAAATGGAGGGATACAAGTACAAACCATCAAGACTACAGAGGTTGAACAGCGGCACTTAGAGTCCAAATGCAACACTACAGAATTGTCACTGAATCAAAAACACCATCAATGACTTATAAGAGTTAAATAGCCTATAACAAAAGTTATTTAAGGTGTCAGGCAGGGCTGTAATATAACTTTCTCCATTTAGTTCTACCGGGCTCACAAAAACAAAATGAGAGGTGGGTGACTAAATAAGATTTTATTTAAACTCTTTTAGATGCATACGCACCAAATAAATGGTTCTTCGGTGTTTTTTCAGTGGTTCTTCAGCGGTTCTTTAGGGTGGTTGAGGTGCTATATAGCACCACAAATAACCTGTTGTAGTCCTTTATAGTTCTTTAAAGGTTCTCTGACTCTCTTCTCTTAGTTTAGTTGAGGAAATGAAGGACATACAAGTGACTCAGAACAACTTTCCTCATTGTCGTAAATTCACAATCACAGCAAACATGAGAGTGGAGTAACATATCTAAACTGAGGAGGAGAATGGCTACAATGGAGGGATTCAACTAGACAACTCCTATACTGACAGCTGTCAGTTGCAGTTTCAATAATGTGAAAGGAGGAATACAATTGGAGGACGAGAAAAAAACAAGGTGATTGGCTGTAGTGTGAATGAATGTAAAACTGATAAAAGACTCATAGGAGGTGTTTCTGAAGTCAGTTATATACCGGAATTATGTCACTAACTTCAGTAAAAATGCTCTTTTCATATATGAACTGCTTATTGTTATTTAGTTGTCAAATACTGACTGAAGCATTTGGTGACCCTCGGTCTTCCTGTTGAGCACTATCACACCATTGTATTCAGTTCAATACAATTTTATAGAATGTAAACATGTTTCAGGAACTTGATGTTGAATTCTGTAATTTTGCAAGTTCAATATTAACAACAAAAACAACAACAACAACAAAACTCTGCCCCTATCAGTGCACGCGCGGTTCTCTAGAGTTCTGCATCGTTAGCTTTGACAAATAAAACCATGACGAAGCGGCTTCAGAGAGAAAGAAGCAGAATATTTCAAGGTTTCATAGGATCAACTTCCACAGAAACAGGCTATTATTGACTGTGAGATACTTGTCAGGGGGTATTTGTGATCGTTAAAGTTTAGAGTCAAGCGAAGCCCCAGCAGTGTTGGCTAATTTGATTAAATATAACTTTCAGGCTGATTTTTTTTGCTCAATAAAGCGAATAGCATCCCATTGATGCCCAAAACATAAAAAAATATCAACAAAGTTGAGTCAGTTGCAGCATTGACATTATAGCAAGCTCTTTTAACCACAGATACTGAAACACTGGTCTAATCAACAAAACTTGAGAGACACAGAGCTGATGAGGGGTACGCTAACGTTAAGGAGGTTGAGTATTTGTTGCTTTACAAACACTGAAATGTAACGGGGGTCGTTATATTCTTGACAGTCTTTACATGTAACTGTCATGTTTATGTTAGTTTTCACTTATTCAGGACTCTTAGTTTGCCTTTTCCTTGTCACATGTTCCCTGTTCCTTTTCTCACTCATCAGTTCCCATCATCACAGATTAGTCACAGGTGTTTTGCGTTCCAGTTGTAATCACTGTCAGTATTTAAGTTCTCCATGTTCACTCCCCAGTTGTCGGTTATTGTAATGTTGTGTCTTTGTGTTTGTTCCATGTGTGGATGCCTCCATTTTTGCACTCTCATGTGCCTTTTGTTTTCCTTGTTATAATTAAAGTATTTCTGTTTGATTCTGTGCTCCGCGCCTCTCTCTCCGCATCTCAACGCTAACATATATAACAGTAACGTTATAGTTTATAACACTCCCATTTTAATCTCTTTTATATTGCAGATAGGCGGTGGTCTAACGGATGACCGTTCCCCCCCCCCCCCCCCCCCCAGTGGGGATGCAGTTTAGTTTTGCAAGTTTATAGATGCAGCGTTACCATGGAGACTGTGTGGTCTAGTATAGGTGTAAGATGAGACACTAAAGTTGAATAGGATAAAAAATGTAACTAATAGATATCACTATTACATTTTCCTAGTTGAATACTTGCAGCAAGACAATGTATTTTTTGTATTACAGGTATTCTGAAATCATGAGTCCACTGTCTGCTCTCATCACAGTATTTCTAAAGTTTTCAGAAGCTTTTCCCTGTCACCTCGACCTTGTGCTGAGGACCCACCTATTAGTAGTATTAACCTTTTTTGCATGCATGCAGGCCTTATTTAAACATTGCATGGAATAGTTGACGGGCACATGCCTTGATTTCACTGATCGCTTTAGCATTGAGAAATGTAGCACTGTGTCTCATCCTTTCTCCAGGCTCCAGTGCATTTCAGTGGGACAACTGTTTTGACCTTCAGAAACCCTGATAAATGTCATTTTCCAAAATGGGAAGCTCATAGCACAATCGTGTTCTTATGTTCTACTGAGAAAATTTAAACTGTACTGATACCGTATTTTTTGTAAAACATTTCAAGGTTTGTGTAAGTTGCCCAGTTAAATGTATCACTGGCATATGCAACTCGTACCTTTTGATGCGGATTATACTGTGAGCTTCCTATTTTGGAAGAAGACATGAATCCAATGGTGCAAAAATCATGATACAAGTCTGGTTAGAGGATGTTTCTCAATACTAAAGTGATCAGTACTAGTCAACGTTATGACAGCCCCCATTTGTAACAATTTAACTAGTAATAGAGGAAACATATTAGCTTCGACCAAATATAAAGCACCTTAAAGAAAGGATGGTGGTAATATAACGCTACCAGAGAAATGTTGTACTTAACCACAGCACAGAAGAGACCCTCTTAGTTCCCATATTTTAGACTGGCCAAAATGGTAAGTACAGTAGTCTGTTAATTCCCGCATTTAATTGAATGATTTATGACTATATTTTAATACATGTCTTTTTACTTTGCCTTCATCTTGAAGTTAACTCCTTTGGGATCTGAGAAACCACACCAATGTTGATTTGGAGCAACAAATTCTAACTCGGCTCTCTGAAATGGCAACCACGAGTCCTTAAAGGTCTGTGGAGTCCCCTGAAGGAGAAGTTCAGGTGCTGTCATGACTGTAAATATGGCAGACTTAAAAAAGGTAATTAAATATGCACTGCACCACTGACTGACACCCTACCTATCTGCCTGAGATCATACTTTTCATATTTCCTGCAAGTATCTGACTTACACAGAGTAATGAATGTTTAAAAAGTTAAAACTATTGGTTAAAAGCATCCACCATGTTGTGTTAACCTAATTATGTTATTTATTTTAAAGGCCTACAGTTGGAAGCAGCTATTCTGTAGTTAAAGGTACAGTATTTAAAATTAATTTTAAATTGAGAAGTTGATAAATGCTATTATCTCCTCTCTCCCAGGGCCATGCTCAGATGAGTCCTCCTGACATCTCAACACCTAAGATGATGCTTAAAGGGTGCAGTGAGGCTCATCCCATGCATTGTGCTCACGTTGGATGGCCAGTTAATCATAGAGAAGAGCGAGGACATCTCAATGGCACTGGGTATATTCCTGTTTGTATACTTTGTGTTTGGAATCCAGAATCCTAAAGGACTGAACAAGACAATGACCTTTTTGGAGCATGTCATTTTGAAATTAAAGGATGCAGCCTGACATCATGTCACTGTAAAAAGGATGTACAACTCAGTCTGTGAGTAGAGTTTAGGAGTCAATATTCTCTCTTTCTTGGCCTTAACATTTATATATTTCAAATTTGTTGCATAATTTGTATATGAATAAAAGGAGAGTATATTGTGATGTTGTATATGTATATTCCCTCACTTGTCAGGACTGATTTTATTTACTGCTGAAATAAATAAATTAAAAGTTTTTGAAAGTGTAATGCTTTTTTTTCTCAGTAAGCATTTAGTAAAGAAATCTCTAAAAGCCACAATTTTGAAAGAAATGATTGATTATCATTCATATTTTAAGTAAAAGTGTCACTTAGAAGCATATTGGTCTGTAATAGTATCTGGGATGATAATGGGCTCTACTAACTAAAAAAATAAAATAATAATAATTATATATATATATATATATATATATATATATATATATATATATATATATATATATATATATATATATATATATATATATATATATATATATATATATATATATATTTATATATATATATAGGTTCAATATAGCACCATTTAACAAATGTCAAGAATAAGTGCCATATAGTACCAAGAGATTTTGCCCTATGATTACAAGCCAAAAAAACACTGTTAAGTACTGTTGAGCACCATTTTTGTTGAAGAATTTTTATATTGAATTTAAAGTGGTTCCCCTATGATTACAAGCCAATTAACTACTTTTAGTTCTATTTAGCACCATTTCTATTTAGAATTTATGTCAACCTTACAAATTATTTTAATTTCATTGCATTAGATACAAAATACCAAAACATGTGGAATATGCAAGCAAATGATTAAGAAAAAAAATCCTCAAAACTAACTTTATTTTGGGGCACTCTATAAGAGATATGAATGACAAAACTGTGAGAGTGAATATGCACATGGAAATATTATATCAAAAAATATGTTTATGTATTTATGAAATATGTTTTACTCGGATTCTTAGTAATTAACTTAGGTATAAGTGAAGGAAAAAACTTTAATTTGTAACAGATAAACGTGGGAATGTTTGAGACATACAGAACAATAGCACAAATCCTGTTTTATAGTATTTTTTTTTCCATTGGAATTCATATGAGATGATTTTAAAACATCAAATAAGGTCTCACCTCTAAAATCAGGTCATCAACCTCCTGCTCCTTCTTTTCTCTCTGAACTGTCCCCAAACGACTCTGGCTCACCAGTGTGTTCTGACTGTAGGGCCTGACAAACTTCATGTCACTTATCCTTGAATCAGTGGTCCCGCACATTTCATAATTATACACTTGCTGTAATGTGCCGTCGGCATAGACTGGAGGGTAATATGGAATTACAGGAAGATTTGCCCCTGATTTATAAAATAACTTATTCTGCCTCCATCTGTAGATTTTCACTGAAATGATTGAAATAATCGAGACTATGAAGAGCAGGGAGACAACAGCAAGAGCCAAGACTAAATAAAAAGTCAAGTTTTTGTCATATTGTTTTTCATGCGTGAAGTCTGTGAACTCTGACAGCACTTCAGGAAAGCTGTCAGCCACAGCCACGTTAATGGAGACCACAGCTGAGCGAGAGGGCTGTCCGTTATCCTCCACAACAACAGTGAGTTTCTGTTTGACAGCATCTTTATCAGTCACTTGTCGCACAGTTCTTATTTCTCCATTCTGTAAACCCACTTCAAACAGCGCTCTGTCTGTAGCTTTCTGTAGTTTATAGGAGAGCCAGGCGTTCTGTCCAGAATCCACATCAACAGCCACCACTTTAGTGACCAGATATCCAACATCTGCAGCACGAGGCACAATCTCAGCCACCACTGAACCGCCAGTCTGAACTGGATACAGAACCTGAGGAGCGTTGTCGTTCTTATCTTGGATAGTAATTTTCACTGTCACGTTAGTACTGAGTGGAGGAGAGCCTCCATCTTGCGCTTTTACTCTGAAGTGGAAATGTTTTAGTGTCTCATAGTCAAACGATCGCATAGCTGTAATCAGTCCACTGTCAGGTTGCACTGACACATATGATGAGATAGAGACTCCATTAACAGTGCTTTCTTCTAGAATATAAGAAACACGAGCATTCTGGTTCCAATCAGCATCACTGGCTTTAACTGAAAATATAGAGAGACCCGGTGTGTTATTCTCCATCACAGAGGTCTCATAATTAGTTTTCTCAAAGGCAGGAGCATTGTCATTCACATCTGATATCTGTAAAGACAGAGAGGTGCTGGTGGAGAGCGCAGGCTTCCCCTGATCAGAGCATGTGACACTGATATTGTATGCAGCATCTCTTTCTCTGTCCAGCTGCTGCTCTATACGCAGACTGATGAAATTGCTGGATGATGATGTAAGAGCAAAGGGAATATTATCATTTATGATGCAGTTAATCTGGCCATTCACACCTGAGTCTGCATCATCTACTTTCATCATAGCAACAATTGTGCCAGGCGTGGAGTCCTCAGACACAAAGTTTGACATAGAGAGCACGTTTATCACTGGTTTGTTATCATTAATGTCCAGTATATCAACAATCAGCTTACAGGAATCAGAAAGCCCTCCTTGATCTTTAGCCTGGATATCAATCTGATAGTTACTTGCTTTTTCAAAGTCGACCAGTCCATTTAAAGTGACCTCGCCACTATGCTGATCAATCATAAACATTTTTCGCACAATATCATCTTTGCTTGCAATGTAGTACGTCACCTGACCATTAGATCCCTCGTCTGCGTCGGTAGCACTGACTGTGGTCAGTTTAAATCCATTTGCTGCATTTTCTGTTAATGTGGCTTTATATTCCTTTTGCGTAAATACGGGAGAATTATCATTAACATCAAGTACAGTAACATCAATTTGAACAGTGCCAGACAACTGCGGATCACCTCCGTCAGTAGCGGTTAGTAATAGCGTAACCAGTCCTTTCTTTTCTCTATCAAGTGGTCTTTGCAAAACCATTTCAACTTTTTTATCACCGCCTGGCTGACTAGACAGTTCAAGGACAAAATTATCAGATGGTTTAAGAGAATAGCTTTGAAGACCATTAACTCCTACGTCCGTGTCCACAGCTCCCTCTAACATAAACCTCGATCCCGTTACAGCTGATTCGCTGATTTCAAAATGTATTCGCCTTTTCTCAAAAGTGGGTAGATTGTCGTTGACATCCGTGATTTCAATCGTAATAGTATATAATTCCATCGGGTTTTCCAAAATCAGCTGAAGGTGCAAAGCACACGGTGTCGTTTTTGCACAAAGAGACTCGCGATCCATTTTCTCTTTGATGAGCAGCAAGCCAGTGTCTTTATTGAGGCCAATGTATTCAGTGCTGTCCCCTGTATATAAGCGCGCTTTTCCTAACCTCAATCGTTGTAAATCCAAGCCCAAATCCTGCGCGATATTTCCAACAGTAGAACCTTTAGCCATTTCTTCTGGAATAGAGTAACTGACCTGTCCATGAGCCGCATGAAGCAGGATGAAGGAAAACAATACCCAATACCTCATCACGACACGAGGCATTTTCTCGATGGCACAAACAAACCAATGAAAACGATCATTAAGATTTCCAAGAAGTGTGTTCTAGTGGAAGAATATTAAATGCAAATCCTATACATCAGACACAGTAAAATATGTCGGGTTTGTTTCAAGACACTCGGAAATAATGAGCGATCCTAAAGCTTTTCCCTTTTCCTCTCTCACTGAAAACAGGGCTGGGTTTAAAATCCACACAGTTCGAGTGTTACATTGACAAACAGCGGCCCTTTGAGTCTAAACCCAGCACTACAAAATACAATCACAGCGAAACTATAACAGACAATAGGTTTAGAATTTTTTTTAAATTAAATAATAAAGAAAATTGGTAGTAATTCGTATAAATTATCTAGATATTCTGGAAAAAAATTGATGTATCAGAAAGAAGAAAAACATTTAACCGTCTTCTTTCTAATTTAAATAATTTGCATGACTGTTTGTCGCTGTCCATGTTGTGGTGCTGAAAGTACCCCAAATTATCATTTTACGAAGATAAATAATGATAAAAACTATTTGCAATGGCAATATTAATTTAAACAAACTTTTTATTTTATTTTCATTAATCTGTGATTTTGTTTGTTTTGGAATTTAGTATGAGACATTTTTCTTACCGATGTTGAATATTCACCTTCCAAAACGTTATTTTTCTTGATTGTATGCTGCATCGTCTCAGTGAAACTCGGGTCCACCACTAAAACACTCTGTCCACCGAGTGTAGCAAACTTACAGTCACTCTTCCTCGAGTCGGTCGTCATGCACACTTCATAATTATACCCGTGCGGCAGAGTTCCAGTGACTCCTGTGTCTGCGTAATGCGGTGGATAGTACGGAATAACAGGCAGATTGGACTGATAGAGGAAGCGAGACTGTCTCCATCTGTAGATCTTTACTGATATTATCACAACCACACAAGTGATGAATAGGAAAGAAACGGCGGCGAGTGCGAGAACTAAATAAAAAGTCAAGTTGTCATTATATTGTTTTTCATGCGTAAAGTCTGTGAACTCTGACAGCACTTCAGGAAAGCTGTCAGCCACAGCCACGTTAATGGAGACCACAGCTGAGCGAGAGGGCTGTCCGTTATCCTCCACAACAACAGTAAGCTTCTGTTTGACAGCATCTTTATCAGTCACTTGTCGCACAGTTCTTATTTCTCCATTCTGTAAACCCACTTCAAACAGCGCTCTGTCTGTAGCTTTCTGTAGTTTATAGGAGAGCCAGGCGTTCTGTCCAGAGTCCACATCAACAGCCACCACTTTAGTGACCAGATATCCAACATCTGCAGCACGAGGCACAATCTCAGCCACCACTGAACCGCCAGTCTGAACTGGATACAGAACCTGAGGAGCGTTGTCGTTCTGATCTTGAATAGTAATTTTCACTGTCACGTTAGTACTGAGCGGAGGAGAGCCTCCATCTTGCGCTTTTACTCTGAAGTGGAAATGTTTTAGTGTCTCATAGTCAAAAGATCGCATAGCTGTAATCAGTCCACTGTCAGGTTGCACTGACACATACGATGAGACAGAAACTCCATTAACAGTGCTTTCTTCTAGAATATAAGAAACACGAGCTTTCTGGTTCCAATCAGCATCACTGGCTTTAACTGAAAATATAGAGAGACCCGGTGTGTTATTCTCCATCACAGAGGCCTCATAGTTAGTTTTCTCAAAGGCAGGAGCATTGTCATTCACATCTGATATCTGTACACGGAGAGAGACACTGCTGGACAGCGCGGGCACTCCTTCATCAGTACATATTACACTAATATTGTACTCAGCCTCTTTCTCTCTGTCCAGCTCCTGATCTGTTTGCAAACTGAAGAAACTTTCAGACTGAGACGTAATTGCAAATGGAATATCCTCACTCATGAAGCACTGAACCTGACCATTTACCCCTGAATCAAGGTCATCAACATTTAGCATTGCAACAACAGTTCCAGATTTGGATCCTTCAGATATGGAATTGGAATTAGACACTATATTAATACTAGGTGAATTGTCATTAATGTCTAGCACATCAATAATTACTTTGCATGCGTTAGAGAGTCCTCCTTGATCTTTTGCCTGAATATTAAGTTCATAATGACTAACTTTTCATAGTCAACATGACCATTTAATATTACTTCACCAGTTTGTTCGTTAACAAGAAACATGTCGGCGACGTTACTGTCCATTGTGTCAGATATGTAGTACGTCACTACACTGTTAGACCCTTCGTCAGCATCAGACGCGCTCACGACTGTTAATATAGTACCCTTTACTGCGTTTTCTGTTATGGTAGTTTTATAAACCCTTTGTGTAAAAACAGGAGCGTTATCATTATTGTCTAACACAGTGATGTGTATTTGTACAGTTCCAGAATGCACTGGATCCCCTCCATCAGACGCTTCTAACAACAAAGTAAACGAGCTTTGCGATTCTCTATCAAGTGGTCTTTGTAAAATCATCTCGACGTTTTTACTACCATCTTCTTGGCTGTGCAATTCAAGCCGGAATTTATCAGTTGGTTTCAGCGAGTAACTCTGAAGACCATTTGTTCCTACATCCGGATCAAAAGCTCTCCCGAGCGTAAAACCAGCACCAGGCACTGCCGATTCGCTTATTTCAAATCTAAAATCCTTTTTCTGGAAACTGGGAGTGTTATCGTTTATATCTGTGATTTCGATTGTAATCGTGTATAATTCCATCGGGTTGTCCAAAATCATTTGAAGATGCAAAGCACAGGGTGTTGTTTTTGCACAAAGAGACTCGCGATCCATTTTCTCTCTGATAAGAAGCAATCCAGTGTTTCTGTTCAATTCGATGTATTCCGTGCTATCTCTTGTATATATCCGCGCTTTCCCTGATTTCAGTCGTTGCAAATCCAAGCCCAAATCTTGCGCAATGTTTCCAACCATCGATCCTTTTGCCATTTCTTCTGGAATGGAGTAACTGACCTGTCCTCGTGCTATGTGAATCAGAAGACTCAAAATCAGCACCGAGCGCAGTACTATTGCATCAGGCATTGTCTCATCTGCACTGATGATCGAATTAAGACACATTAATTTACCAGTTATTCCTTAAAACACATTCACTTGTGTTATCTGTGTACACGACGACGGATAATCCGCGGATGAGAATAAATTCTGCGTTGGTAGCTTTTCTTCCTTTCTCTCTGATATGATTGTGATAGTACTGGGGGTGGGTCTGTGAAATACTGTTTGTCCGTTTTTTGTCGACGAACAGCGGCCCTTTGAGTGTAAATTGGGAATTGCATATCAAATGTATCCTTACACCTAAAGCGAATTTTAACAGCGAAATGTATTAGTTTAGGCATCCACTGCATAAAATGTTATCCGTAATCCCTGCTGATTAAATAAAGCACATTTGTATATTGGACATAGAAAATAGAATATTTAGAGTAAATAAGTATGGGATCAATGGTGAGATGGACAAAATTATAATACTTGGAGGTACAGCACACAATGAAGAAGATTACAGTTCCATCTTCAGCAGCCTAGAACTTTTCCAAAGAGACGCTGTTCAGCTAAAGTGGTGCTGAAAGTTGTTATAACTCCCCTGCGTTTTATCTAACAATTTACTTGAAACGAGTTAAAAATATATACATATATATTATATCCCACAACAAAACCCCATGCTGCTGCAACGTTTCACCAAGCAGGTTTTTTTAGTTTTTGTTTTTTTTTGCTTTCCGTTTTGCTCGATGCAATAGACTCAGTGACGCATTTGCTCACCAATTAAACACTGACTTCGCAGAGAAAACTCAAAGCCAATCATTCAAATTCTGACATATATTTAGCTACTATGCAGACACCATCTCCGACAATTTTCAGAAATAAATATCAAGAACGTTGTAGATAGCCCTAATTCGTCCTCAGAACACTTGGCATGGCCACTTAAATGATATAAAATTAACTGAGTTTAATTCTAACAAACATATGAATATTACTGCACCCATGCCAGTACAGCATCATCGCTTGCCTACATTTTCTGAAACCATTTAAGATAGTTTTAGGCAGGCCTACCAATGTGCAACACGGCGAGAAACAAATACAGATTCCAATATCTTTTCTAAAAGTTTTAGAAGCTATTAGAATTAACAAGATTTTTTTTTGTCAAAGTGTATTCAGTTTTACTTTATTCAATAGCAAGGACGAAGCTCCGAATGTAAAATGAAGAAGTTAATCATATCAAATTACTTGTAAGCAAATATGCTGTGATGTGTCTGCTGGTAATAGACAAAGCGGATAGCTAAAGGTAATATTCAGTTCGGTGATTACTGAAATGTTGTGATACAATGCAGATATTAAATACTATGTGATAATTATTTCACTTAAACTCTGATCATTATTAAAATAATTTCTACATTTCCATAACTTACGCTACTACTGAGTTGTCAGAGTAGGTCTATATTAATTTAGGGTCTACTGTAAACTGGAAAGAAAATTAAATAAAAGCGATTAGAGGTTATTTTACTTGTTTTTTCCGTTTAAACATGTTAGCGACTAAGTCTAACCAAAAATGTTCTTACCGATTCTGTAGAACCGAGACCGTCGATGGAGTTATTTTTCTTGATTGTATGCTGCATCGTCTCAGCGAAACTCGGGTCCACCACTAAAACACTCTGTCCGCCGAGTGTAGCAAACTTACAGTCACTCTTCCTCGAGTCGGTCGTCATGCACACTTCATAATTATACCCGTGCGGCAGAGTTCCAGTGACTCCTGTGTCTGCGTAATGCGGTGGATAGTACGGAATAACAGGCAGATTGGACTGATAGAGGAAGCGAGATTGTCTCCATCTGTAGATCTTAACTGATATTATCACAACCACACAAGTGATAAATAGGAAAGAAACAGCGGCCAGTGCGAGAACTAAATAAAAAGTCAAGTTGTCGTTATATTGTTTTTCATGCGTAAAGTCTGTGAACTCTGACAGCACTTCAGGAAAGCTGTCAGCCACAGCCACGTTAATGGAGACCACAGCTGAGCGAGAGGGCTGTCCGTTATCCTCCACAACAACAGTGAGTTTCTGTTTGACAGCATCTTTATCAGTCACTTGTCGCACAGTTCTTATTTCTCCATTCTGTAAACCCACTTCAAACAGCGCTCTGTCTGTAGCTTTCTGTAGTTTATAGGAGAGCCAGGCGTTCTGTCCAGAGTCCACATCAACAGCCACCACTTTAGTGACCAGATATCCAACATCTGCAGCACGAGGCACAATCTCAGCCACCACTGAACCGCCAGTCTGAACTGGATACAGAACCTGAGGAGCGTTGTCGTTCTGATCTTGAATAGTGATTTTCACTGTCACGTTAGTACTGAGTGGAGGAGAGCCTCCATCTTGCGCTTTTACTCTGAAGTGGAAATGTTTTAGTGTCTCATAGTCAAAAGATCGCATAGCTGTAATCAGTCCACTGTCAGGTTGCACTGACACATACGATGAGACAGAAACTCCATTAACAGTGCTTTCTTCTAGAATATAAGAAACACGAGCATTCTGGTTCCAATCAGCATCACTGGCTTTAACTGAAAATATAGAGAGACCCGGTGTGTTATTCTCCATCACAGAGGCCTCATAGTTAGTTTTCTCAAAGGCAGGAGCATTGTCATTCACATCTGATATCTGTACACGGAGAGAGACACTGCTGGACAGCGCGGGCACTCCTTCATCAGTACATATTACACTGATATTGTACTCAGCCTCTTTCTCTCTGTCCAGCTCCTGATCTGTTTGCAAACTAAAGAAACTGCTAGACTGAGACGTAATTGCAAATGGAATATCCTCACTTATGAAGCACTGAACCTGACCATTTACCCCTGAATCAAGGTCATCAACATTTAGCATTGCAACAACAGTACCAGACTTGGACCCTTCAGTTACTGAATGGGAACTTGACAAGATTTTAATTATAGGTGAATTGTCATTAATGTCTAGCACATCAATAATTACTTTGCATGCGTTAGAGAGTCCTCCTTGATCTTTCGCCTGAATATTAAGTTCATAATGACTAACTTTTTCATAGTCAGCATGACCATTTAATATTACTTCACCAGTTTGTTCGTTAACAAGAAATATGTCGGCGACGTTACTGTCCATTGTGTCAGATATGTAGTACGTCACTACACTGTTAGACCCTTCGTCTGCATCAGACGCGCTCACGACTGTTAATATAGTACCCTTTACTGCGTTTTCTGTTATGGTAGTTTTATAAACCCTTTGTGTAAAAACAGGAGCGTTATCATTAATATCTAACACAGTGATGTGTATTTGTACAGTTCCAGAAAGCACTGGATCCCCTCCATCAGACGCTTCTAACAACAAAGTAAACGAGCTTTGCGATTCTCTATCAAGTGGCCTTTGTAAAATCATCTCGACGTTTTTACTACCATCTTCTTGGCTGTGCAATTCAAGCCGGAATTTATCAGTTGGTTTCAGCGAGTAACTCTGAAGACCATTTGTTCCTACATCCGGATCAAAAGCTCTCCCGAGCGTAAAACCAGCACCAGGCACTGCCGATTCGCTTATTTCAAATCTAAAATCATTTTTCTGGAAACTGGGAGTGTTATCGTTTATATCTGTGATTTCGATTGTAATCGTGTATAATTCCATCGGGTTGTCCAAAATCATTTGAAGATGCAAAGCACACGGCGTTGTTTTTGCACAAAGAGACTCGCGATCCATTTTCTCTCTGATAAGAAGCAATCCGGTGTTTCTGTTTAATTCGATGTATTCCGTGCTATCTCTTGAAAACAGTCGCGCTTTTCCTGACTTTAAACGTTGTGAATCCAAGCCCAAATCCTGCGCAATGTTTCCCACTATCGATCCTTTAGCCATTTCTTCAGGGATGGAGTAACTGACCTGTCCTCGCGCTATGTGAATCAGTAGCGTCAAAAACAGCACCGAGCGCAGTACTATTGCATCAGGCATTTTCTCAGCTGCACTGAGGCTCAAAAGTACATCAATTAATCCTTGTATCCTTTAAATTTCGTAAATTCCAAATGTAAACATTAATTCCATATACTGCGACGAGAGGTGAATAGAAGCGTCGAGGTGGACAAGATTTTTCGGTGGCAGCTTTTATGCCTTTTCCTCCCTTCCTTTATGTTATATGATGCCGGGGGTGGGTCTGTGAAATAATATTTCAATCCGTTTGTCGACGAACAGCGGCCCTCTGAGTGTAAATAAGGAACTGTATGTCAAAGATGTAACCTTACATCTAAGACGCATTTGTATCAACGAACATTGTTTTCCAGGCCTATATCACACCGCAAATATTTTATGTAGAATGCCTTAATTTGCTCCTGGATATTTTGCCGATAAAAAAACAACAACACAAAAACTATTTATTTTGCAGGTTGGATGTGCAAATGATCACTTGCAGTATAAGTGACATTTGTGTGTGTGTGAGTCAAAATATGAGTAAAATTATAAAGCTTTCGCTAAGAGCAACCAAAAAAAATAGCTAAAGACCATAGTCCTTTTAAATAGTAGCCCTTCATCCAATGAGGCGCTGTTCAGCAAAAGTGGTGCTGAATGATGTAAAAGTTACTTTGCGGTTTTTCGCTAATACATTTGAACATATATTAGCATGTGGTCTGCGTATAGGCCTATATGGAAAATAGCATGGTGTTAATAATTTTTAAAAATATTATTTCTTCTTCTCTTTACCATAATGCATAATATCAGTCATGTCTTTATCCTCAATCACAACATTATAAAGGATGAGAAGGCTATAGAAAATCATAGGCTCACTCTCTTCTGGCATACAGCTTTAGCTAAGACTCATTCAACAATTCTATACATTTACAGGAATCAAATGCATAATCCCAATACAACTCAGTCTAATCTAGATAATGTATGTACAGACACACTTCTACGAATTAGTTGTCATACACACCAAAACAATTATAGATGAGTTTCCCAGTTCTTTGAGATGGTCCTCACTGCGGAACACGAGATCCAGGGGGAGGAGTTGGATCCAGATCCAACTCCTCCAATTATATATAGGCTACTTCGCCCCGCCGCCGCCCCATCACACATGGTCATGGTGTGCGAAGACACCCACCCAGGCTTCTGCAGCGAGTTCTGTGAAGTCTGTGCTGACCAGTGTGAAAGGATGGATGGATGGATAGCAAATTGTGAATGTCCTGTGGTTTCCCTGTAATGTTGGTCTAATTCTGTGTGCTCCCAATGTCGTTTTCCTTATGTTTTGCCTTCAAAGTTTCCCTACTGTTTTCAAAATGTCTGTTTTAGCTCGTGTGTTAATAAAGTTTTTTTTTCCAATTTAATTGCGTTGGTAATACATTTTGCATGCATTTATGTAAGTGAGATGCTCTTATGCTATTTAAATGAAGTCAGATGCTCTTGTGAAGTCACTTATAAGTGACTTCTAAGTATAATTAGTGCTGCTATAATTTAGTCACATACAGTGTCATAATCAGTAGTGAAAAAAGCACATTCTCTACTTGAATTTAAACTTGAATTAAGTGCCTACTAATTAATATACTTAAGTATTGGAAATCGAAGTGCATGTGGACTACTGAAAGGGGTTAAAGATCAGCCAATCAAAGAATACAGTGAATCTACGAAATTTGTAAGTAATCTTTTTTGTTTTAGATTATATTTAAACGTTTCTCCAAATTAATAAAATACGTGGCTATTGTCCACCACTACGTGTAAGTACGTAGTGGTGGACAATAGCCACGTATTTTATACAAATTACTACAACGTATAAACTACAGTGTTTGTAACTATTAAAAACTTTATTATTTGTTTTCGGCAAGTTTGTTTTTACGTCAAAAGAATAACTAACTAGTTACGACTCGATGCGGAAAAGATACGAAGTGTGGGGAATCTGTTGACCAATCAGAATGCAGTGGAAGGAAATCCAACTCCGCCCCCTGGATCTGGATTTAACTCCGCCCCTTGGATCTGGATCTAACTCCGCCCCTTGGATCTCGTGTACTGCATTGAGGTGCTACTGAGTTCTTTGTCAAACACGCATATGAATTTAACGGCACCCATGGCAGTAAAACAGCCTTATTGACTATTGTTTGACTATTGACTGTCTCGGAAAATTGCAGCCTGACAGTTAGCAACACAGCAAGCAATAAACAAAACGTTATTTTTTTTCAATGTGTGGAAAATTTTGAATAACTATGAGATAATGGAAATCAAATTAGACAAAATCAACACACTCTCATGCCAATCCATAACTCTTGTATACTTTTTCAAGTTGGTAGAAAACTCATATTAAGTCTTATGATCTCATTTTTTCGCATCTGTTCACATTCAGGTTTAGGGGTGGAGGTTATGTTCCCATGATGATGGTGACAATGAGACGATGTATGTACAGACACATTGTGTATGTACATTGTGTAAATTTGTTTTATTTTTATAGAACAAGTTAGTGTTTGTGTAAATTTTAATCATATAAACACTTGTAAGGTGAGCATTTTGTGATTATTCATTATTTGTATTTTCATAATGCATAATGTTGATGAATATAGGTCATGCTCAGTTCAATGGTTAACAGTATTCAGGTCTTTGAGAGATTCACTTACTGACTACTGGTTTCACTAAGATTTAGGTTAATAATTTCATACATTTTGCACCTTATTTAAGTGTTCTTAACCTGTTTATTTGTTTTTGGTCTACTTGATCAGCCTAGTATTACTTTTTTCAGTTTAAATTAAAAACAGTAGTTTAGATGTCTAACCAAAACTTTCTTACCGATTCTGCAGAACCGAGACCATCGATGGAGTTATTTTTCTTGATTGTATGCTGCATCGTCTCAGTGAAACTCGGGTCCACCACTAAAAGACTCTTTCCGCCGAGTGTAGAAAACTTACAGTCACTCTTCCTCGAGTCGGTCGTCATGCACACTTCATAATTATACCCGTGCGGCAGAGTTCCAGTGACTCCTGTGTCTGCGTAATGCGGTGGATAGTACGGAATAACAGGCAGATTGGACTGATAGAGGAAGCGAGATTGTCTCCATCTGTAGATCTTAACTGATATGATCACAACCACACAAGTGATAAATAGGAAAGAAACAGCGGCCAGTGCGAGAACTAAATAAAATGTCAAATTTTCATTATATTGTTTTTCATGCGTAAAGTCTGTGAACTCTGACAGCACTTCAGGAAAGCTGTCAGCCACAGCCACGTTAATGGAGACCACAGCTGAGCGAGAGGGCTGTCCGTTATCCTCCACAACAACAGTGAGTTTCTGTTTGACAGCATCTTTATCAGTCACTTGTCGCACAGTTCTTATTTCTCCATTCTGTAAACCCACTTCAAACAGCGCTCTGTCTGTAGCTTTCTGTAGTTTATAGGAGAGCCAGGCGTTCTGTCCAGAGTCCACATCAACAGCCACCACTTTAGTGACCAGATATCCAACATCTGCAGCACGAGGCACAATCTCAGCCACGACTGAACCGCCAGTCTGAACTGGATACAGAACCTGAGGAGCGTTGTCGTTCTGATCTTGGATTATAATGTCCACAGTCACATTAGTGCTGAGAGGTGGAGAGCCTCCATCTTGTGCTTTCACACAAACACGAACACTTTTCATTTGCTCATAGTCAAAACCGTGCAGCGCGTGCACCACTCCACTGTCAGCATTTACAGATATAAACGAGGAAACAGGGGATCCACCCACTGTAGTTTCATCTAGAAGATAGGAAATACGAGCGTTCTGGTTCCAGTCATCATCTTGAGCACTCAGAGTAAATATGGATAAACCAGGAGAATTATTTTCAGTAACATATGCAGTGTAAACACTCTTATGAAACCTGGGAGGATTGTCATTAACATCTGATACTTTCAGATTTAAAGTTTTCTGACTGGAAAGCGCAGGAGATCCTGAATCTGTAGCTGTGATTGTGATATTATATTCTGCCACACGTTCACGATCTAAAGCAGCATCAGTGACTAAAGTGTAATAATTCCTCAGCGATGACTGAAGTTTGAATGGTGTGTTTCGATCAACTGTACAGTCAACGTGTCCATTGTCTCCTGCATCTAGATCTTTGACACTGACAATAGCGATAGTTGTTCCAACAGCTGCGTCTTCAGTCACTGGACTTGAAAATGACATAACACTGATAACAGGTGCATTATCATTTACATCTATTAAATCAACTATTACTTTAGCAGAGCTTCCTAAACCACCCTGATCTTTTGCTTCGATGTCAATTTCGTATTTTTTGGCTTTTTCATAGTCAAGCAGCCCAGTTAGTGTAATAACACCTGTGTTTTCATCTATTGTAAAAATGTCATTTATATTTCCTTTAAAATTGGCAAAACTGTATGAAATCAAACTATTTGCACCACTGTCTGCATCACTAGCATTGACAGTTGTAATATAAATCCCTTTGGGGGAATTTTCCTCTATTGTTGCTCTGTAAATTGATTGGTTAAAGACAGGTGCGTTATCATTTGCATCTAGTACATTCACTTCTATTTTTATTTCCCCAGATCTTTGAGGATTTCCTCCATCGACCGCTTTGAGAATGAGAGACAGTCGTGGATGCTGCTCTCTGTCTAGAGGTTTCTGAAGCACCATTTCAGCATATTTGACTCCATCGGGGCGCGAATGTTGTTTCAGAGAGAAATAATCACTAGGCGACAATATATAATTTTGGAGTGCATTTACACCTACATCAGAATCATCTGCCCCTCCCAGTAAAAAAAGAGCTCCAGGTGTGGCCGATTCACTTATTTCAAGATTAATTTCATCCTTTGCAAATCTTGGTGAGTGATCGTTTACATCCAATATTTCTACCGTAACATGATGGAGCTCCATCGGATTATCAAGTATTATTTCAAATGTGAAGCTGCACGGAGTGGTTTCAGCGCAAAGCTGCTCTCGGTCAATTCTCTCCTTCACAACCAAAATCCCTTTGTCTGTTTTCAGCTCCACATATTCAGTGCTGTCGCCAGAGACGATCCGAGCGCGACCAGAGCGCAGTCTGTGAACATCCAGACCAAGATCATGAGCAATATTCCCGATAAGCGATCCTTTCTTCATCTCCTCTGGAACTGAGTAACGAATCTGCGCGTTTATGTTTGAGATCCAATAAACCGCCATGATGAATAAAACCCTCCATAGGAAAACACAATCCGATGGCTGTACTCGCGATTGGCAACAATGAAGCCTTTTAGTACTTGCTGTAATCACAAACATTTTTCTAAATTATGTGTTTAGGTTGCACTCTTTAAATTATGTTCAGCAATTGGAATATCCACAAAAATATTCCAGCTCGGTCGTCGTTAGTTAGTGAGTGTCTCCCTTCACCGAGTCTCTTTACTCTCCTCCACAACCTCCCAACCATCATCAGCACAGCTTCACCAATCACAGAATATCACATACATGCTTTTTTACAAATCAACAGCGGCCCTTAGAGTTGAGAACGAGAAACAACATTAATAAAGCTATAAAGTGCGTCAGAACTAGGATTAGATTCCATCATTTGCTCCCAAAAAAATAAATAAAAATAAAACAGAACTAGCATTTATACAATCAAATAAAGCTTTAACGTTCTTGTAATCTTTTTGTACATTGAACTCCTTAAATGTAAGAAATCAATCATGATTAATTAAATGTGGAAAAAAATTCAAATTAATTTGAATATAAGACACTATGTAAGGGTAAATTAATTAGCAATGTGACTGAATCACTTCTTCTAGAGAAAGAACATAGACTTTAATATCAAATAAAGATGTTAAGGTAGCACTTTACAACAATGCTTGATTCTTTAATATTATGTAGTGTTATTTTGGAATCATGAAATAAAAGTGAACAATATCTATAGTAATTATTAAACTAGTTTGATGTTTTTACACCTACTAATATATTTTGAAAAGTTAACAATGACGAATTATGAATAAAAATGAATGAACAATACAATATTATATTTATATCTTAATGTTTTTAAAAAAATCTGTAAAAGTATTCATTCTTAGTACATTCATCTAATGCATTAACTTACGTTAATGATCTAAATCTTATTTCTTACAAATTTGAAGTACAAACGCTGTCTAATACGTATTACAAACCACTATTTGTAGTATATCATTTTATTACTATTATGTAGACTTTGTTTAACTGTTGTTTTTTTATCTTACCATTTCAGGAGACTTGTCGGAATCTTCTAAGAAGTTTTTGTCTTTCATTGCGCGCTGCATCGTCTCAGTGAAACTCGGGTCCACCACTAAAACACTCTGTCCACCGAGTGTAGAAAACTTACAGTCACTCTTCCTCGAGTCGGTCGTCATGCACACTTCATAATTATACCCGTGCGGCAGAGTTCCAGTGACTCCTGTGTCTGCGTAATGCGGTGGATAGTACGGAATAACAGGCAGATTGGATTGATAGAGGAAGTGAGATTGTCTCCATCTGTAGATCTTTACTGATATTATCACAACCACACACGTGATAAATAGGAAAGAAACAGCGGCCAGAGCGAGAACTAAATAAAAAGTCAAGTTGTCGTTATATTGTTTTTCATGCGTAAAGTCTGTGAACTCTGACAGCACTTCAGGAAAGCTGTCAGCCACAGCCACGTTAATGGAGACCACAGCTGAGCGAGAGGGCTGTCCGTTATCCTCCACAACAACAGTGAGTTTCTGTTTGACAGCATCTTTATCAGTCACTTGTCGCACAGTTCTTATTTCTCCATTCTGTAAACCCACTTCAAACAGCGCTCTGTCTGTAGCTTTCTGTAGTTTATAGGAGAGCCAGGCGTTCTGTCCAGAGTCCACATCAACAGCCACCACTTTAGTGACCAGATATCCAACATCTGCAGCACGAGGCACAATCTCAGCCACGACTGAACCGCCAGTCTGAACTGGATACAGAACCTGAGGAGCGTTGTCGTTCTGATCTTGGATTATAATGTCCACAGTCACATTAGTGCTGAGAGGTGGAGAGCCTCCATCTTGTGCTTTCATACAAACACGAACACTTTTAATTTGCTCATAGTCAAAACCGCGCAGCGCGTGCACCACTCCACTGTCAGCATTTACAGATATAAACGAGGAAACAGGGGATCCACCCACTGTAGTTTCATCTAGAAGATAGGAAATACGAGCGTTCTGGTTCCAGTCATCATCTTGAGCACTCAGAGTAAATATGGATAAACCAGGAGAATTATTTTCAGTAACATATGCAGTGTAAACACTTTTATGAAACCTGGGCGGATTGTCATTAACATCTGATACTTTCAGATTTAAAGTTTTCTGACTGGAAAGGGCAGGAGATCCTGAATCTGTAGCTGTGATTGTGATATTATATTCTGCCACACGTTCACGATCTAAAGCAGCATCAGTGACTAAAGTGTAATAATTCCTCAGCGATGACTGAAGTTTGAATGGTGTGTTTCGATCAACTGTACAGTCAACGTGTCCATTGTCTCCTGCATCTAGATCTTTGACACTGAAAATTGCGACAGTGGTGCCAACAGTTGCGTCTTCAGTCACTGGACTTGAAAATGACATAACACTGATAACAGGTGCATTATCATTTACATCTATTAAATCAACTATTACTTTAGCTGCGTTTCCTAATCCACCCTGATCTTTAGCTTCTATGCTAATTTCGTATTTCTTAACTTTTTCATAGTCAAGCAGTCCAGTTAGAGTTATAACACCGTTTTTTCATCTATTTCAAAAACGTTAATTATGTTCCCTTTCAAATTAGCAAAACTGTATGAAATCAAACTATACATACCACTATCTGCATCACTAGCATTGACAGTTGTAATATAAGTTCCTTTGAGGGAATTTTCTGCTATTGTTGCTCTGTAAACTGACTGGTTAAAGACAGGTGCGTTATCGTTTGCATCTAGTACAGTGACTTCTATTTTCATATTACCCGATCTTTGAGGATTTCCTCCGTCAACCGCTGTGAGAATGAGAGACAGTCGTGGATGCTGCTCTCTGTCTAAAGGTTTCTGAAGCACCATTTCAGCATATTTGACTCCATCGGGGCGCGAATGTTCTTTAAGATTAAAATAACTATTAGGCGACATTATATAATGTTGTAGTGCGTTTAGACCTACATCCGGATCATCTGCGCTCCCCAGTAAGAAACGAGCCCCAGGTGTGGCCGATTCACTTATTTCAAGATTAATTTCATCCTTAGGAAAAACTGGCGAGTGATCATTTACATCCAATATTTCTACCGTAACATGATGGAGCTCCATCGGATTATCAAGTATTATTTCAAATGTGAAGCTGCACGGAGTGGTTTCAGCGCAAAGCTGCTCTCGGTCAATTCTCTCCTTCACAACCAAAATCCCTTTGTCTGTTTTCAGCTCCACATATTCAGTGCTGTCGCCAGAGACGATCCGAGCCCGACCAGAGCGCAGTCTGTGAACATCCAGACCAAGATCATGAGCAATATTCCCGATAAGCGATCCTTTCTTCATTTCCTCTGGAACTGAGTACCGAATATGTGCGTTTATGTTTGAGATCCAATAAACGGCAGTGATGAATAAAACCCTCCATAGAAAAACACGATCCGATGGCTGTTCTTGCGACTGGGAACATTGGATCCTTCTAAGTACTGAAAATACAATCATTTTTGTAGATTACCTATTCAGATTGTTGACTGTAGATTATATTCAGCAATTGAAATATTCACAGATTGTTCCAGCTCGGTCGTCGTTAGTCAGTGAGTGTCTCCCTTCACCGAGTCTCTTTAGTCTCCTCCACAACCTCCCAACCATCATCAGCACAGCTTCACCAATCACAATCACATACATGCTTTTCTACAAATCAACAGCGGCCCTTAGAGTTGAGCACGAGAAACAACATCAATAAAAACTAAAAAGTGCGTCAGAACTAGAATTGCATTCCATAATTTAATCTAAAAAAACATGGAATAGGATAAAATATACCCAAATATCTATATAAATAAACAACCTTACAATTTTTTCGTACATTTTAATATTATTGCCTGTTCAATACAAAAAAACCCCCACTATTTTTAAGTAACATATGAAATAACTTCCTTCGTACATAGAACCTGTAAATTCTGCATGTAAAAAAACTAACACAAAACATATATAGTATATCTGTCTATCTATCTATCTATCTATCTATCTATCTATCTATCTATCTATCTATCTATCTATCTATCTATCTATCTATCTATCTATCTATCTATCTATCTATCTATCTATCTATCTCTATATATATATACTAGAATATATATAGTTTTAGTTTTTAGTTTTATCTCTCTATATATATATACTAGAATATATATAGTTATAGTTATATATGTGGTTTACCTAGCGCATTACCCATTATTTACGAATAACGGAAGCTAAATATATCGTGCTTATATATCATCAATGAACAACAAAACATTTGATATTTTAGGTCAATGTTGTTTAACAAATATACAGTTTTATACATACATCGTTTTCTACCAATTAATTTTCATTCAAGATTTGGTAACTAATACTGTTTCATTCAGTTCGACATGTTAAAATGATAAAAATGTATTGTGTATAAAACAATTATCAATTAAATGCAGATAACTGTTTAGTTCATTTTAGCTAATACATGAATTCATGGTAACAAACTGAAACTTACGATAAACTGTTGGAAACAATCTAATAGACTTTCTATTATTACTAGCCACAATTTATTGCATGTAATTTCAACATAATTTCTTTCTTTCTTTTTTTTTTTAAAGAACAGGCGACCTTACCATGTTTTGTGATTCGGGATCTTCTAAGTTTTTGTCTTTCATTGCGCGCTGCATAGTCTCAGTGAAACTCGGGTCCACCACTAAAACACTCTTTCCGCCGAGTGTAGAAAACTGACAGTCACTCTTCCTCGAGTCGGTCGTCATGCACACTTCATAATTATACCCGTGCGGCAGAGTTCCAGAGACTCCTGTGTCTGCGTAATGCGGCGGATAGTACGGAATAACAGGCAGATTGGACTGATAGAGGAAGCGAGATTGTCTCCATCTGTAGATCTTTACTGATATGATCACAACCACACAAGTGATAAATAGGAAAGAAACAGCGGCGAGAGCGAGAACTAAATAAAAAGTCAAGTTGTCATTATAATGCTTTTCATAGGTAAAGTCGGTGAACTCTGACAGCACTTCAGGAAAGCTGTCAGCCACAGCCACGTTAATGGAGACCACAGCTGAGCGAGAGGGCTGTCCGTTATCCTCCACAACAACAGTGAGTTTCTGTTTGACAGCATCTTTATCAGTCACTTGTCGCACAGTTCTTATTTCTCCATTCTGTAAACCCACTTCAAACAGCGCTCTGTCTGTAGCTTTCTGTAGTTTATAGGAGAGCCAGGCGTTCTGTCCAGAGTCCACATCAACAGCCACCACTTTAGTGACCAGATATCCAACATCTGCAGCACGAGGCACAATCTCAGCCACCACTGAACCGCCAGTCTGAACTGGATACAGAACCTGAGGAGCGTTGTCGTTCTGATCTTGAATATTGATATTGATTGTCACTTCAGAGCTCAGAGGTGGGGATCCTCCATCTCGAGCTGTCAAGTTAAAGGAAAACGATTTTAACTGTTCAAAATCAAATGATTTCACTGCATGAATTGTTCCAGTAAGCGAATCCACAGACACGAGAGAACTTAGTGGTGCACCACGCATGTCTTCCTCCTTCAGGAAGTAGGACAATTGCGCGTTGGGACCCCAGTCAGCATCTTTTGCTTTTACAGTCAGTATAGTCAGACCAGGAGAATTGTTTTCACTAACAGATGTTTTATATTCTTCAGTATCAAAAATGGGCGGGTTGTCATTAACATCGGATATTTTTACAGTCAGTGTTTTGTTTGCGTGTCGCGCTGGACTTCCTTCATCCGAAACTAAGATCGTAATGTTATATTCAGCAAAACTCTCTCGGTCAAGCACATCATCAGAAACTAAACTATAATAGTCTGTGAGGGATGACTCAATTTTAAACGGTATGTTTTGATTTATTGAGCAACGAATAAGGCCGTTTTTACCGGAATCTGCGTCCTCTACGTTAATGACAGCAACAGTTGTTCCCACTGGAGAATTTTCAGGAAGGGTGTTTGAAAAGGACATAAGCTGTATGGTTGGAGAATTGTCATTTTCATCAATGACATCTATGACAATTTTGCAAGTATCCGACAAACCTCCTTTATCCCTCGCATTGATGTTTAATTGATAGCTATTTTGAGATTCATAATCTAAATTAGCAAGAAGACTAATCTTACCTGTATCTGTGTTTATCTTAAAAAGCTCCCTGGCTTCTTTGGTAGCAAGAGCAAAGGAGTAGGAAATATGTCCATTTACTCCTTCGTCAGCATCAGCAGCACTAACAGTCCCAATGACAGTACCAGCAGGTGCATTTTCTCTAACTTCAGTTTTAAATATCGACTGTTTACACACGGGTGCATTATCATTAGCGTCCAGAACAATAACATGAATTTTTACAGTGCCTGATTTCTGAGGTGATCCACCATCAGCAGCTACAAGAACCAATTTAATCTCATCGCGCTCCTCTCGATCTAGCTCTCTCTGTAAAACCATCTCAATGTATTTGTGTCCATCGCTCTGACTATGTGCCTCGAGTTTAAAACTATCAGCTGGATGCAGTTTGTAACTCTGTATACCATTTAGACCGACGTCTGTATCTATAGCACTATCCAAAGGGAAGCGAGCTCCTAAAACGGCATTTTCTGTTATGTTCAAAGACACATTTTCTTTCGGAAATAACGGAGCATTATCGTTTATGTCTTGCACCTCAACTGTGACTCGATGCAGCTGGATTGGGTTTTCAACGATAAGATCAAAACTGAAACTGCAAGGCGTCGTTTGCTTACAGAGCTCCTCGCGATCTATCCTCTCTTTAACCACTAGCGTTCCTTTGTCTCTGCTCAGGTCGACATGTTGTCGTCCGCCCTTTGTTACGACGCGAGCTTTACCAGATACGAGTCTACTTATCTCTATCCCGAGATCCTTGGCGATGTTGCCAACGAATGATCCTTCTGGCATTTCCTCCGGGATGGAATATCTCACATTGCTATTTACAACGTCCATTCCGCATAAGAAGAGAATGAACAATACGACCTTCCATTTTGAATTCATAAAAAACATCCATAGAATGTCCGTGTCGATCAATAAGCTGAAGAAAGCCATCTAAATTGTGTAGTCAAACGAAATGCTACCAAGTAAGAAACAAACGTAAAAATCATAGATCCAAAATAACGCATTCAGGGTATCTTCATCGAATCACGCTGCATATGTCCAACCTACAAACGTACCAGTGAGGGACTGGCAATGCAGAATATACAGAGAAACACGCGCTCTTCTCAGATGTTAATCAACAGCGGCACTCAGAGCTTTAGTGTAGCAAATGCAAGACCAGCAGCCTCAATGCGTCTTTATAAACAACAGGTAAACCATAAACATCACTCAAATAATAACAACAACCACAATAATGATAATAATAACAATAATAATAATAATCATCATCATCATCATCATCATCATCATTATTATTAAAATTATAATGAAACTGCTGCATGTAGATATATGTTTAACTGAGTCACAGGCTGTTTAATAACAGGCAACTGGATGAAACCGTTGAGCATTTCAGCACCATCGGAATGAACAGCGCCCATCGAATACTTGATACTTAATACAATGTTAAACTCTCAGACTCTCAATAAAGTTTAAAGGTAACATGAAGTCGATGAATAAATACAAAGAGTAAAGCTTTAAATGGTTTAGTCAAGGATAAGTCACTAGACTTTCTAAATAATTTGTTTGATTTTAAATTAACTGAATATGATAAGATTCTGACAAGAATGAATTACTGTCAATATGTTCCTTGAATGCAATGTAAGTCGCTTTGGATAAAAGCTTTTGCCAAGTGTATAAATGTAAATATAAAATATTATTTCTAATTTATATTTTTATTGGGTTTTTTTATATCCACGTTAAAGTAAAAATAAAGAAAAACGAATACACAAGTCAACAACTTCTGTGTGATCCTAATTTAAGACATTTTATAGTTTTAACAAATTAACATGTCAAAGTATACATATTTCAAACACGTTTCCTTTCATTCAAGTTACAACAACATAAACAGATTGTAACAGGATGTGCGGAGGAAAATAATTATAATCAAACGGCCACAACAACTTCCACCAGACTATTATTATTATTGCTATTATTATTCATGTACACATTCATTCACTCATGCAGTGCTCTTACCATGTCATGTAGTTCAGAATTTTCAAGAATGTTCTTTTCTTTCATCGCGCGCTGCATCGTTTCAGTGAAACTCGGATCCACCACTAAAACACTCTGTCCACCGAGTGTAGCAAACTTACAGTCACTCTTCCTCGAGTCGGTCGTCATGCACACTTCATAATTATACCCGTGCGGCAGAGTTCCAGAGACTCCTGTGTCTGCGTAATGCGGTGGATAGTACGGAATAACAGGCAGATTGGACTGATAGAGGAAGCGAGATTGTCTCCATCTGTAGATCTTTACTGATATGATCACAACCACACAAGTGATAAATAGGAAAGAAACAGCGGCGAGAGTGAGAACTAAATAAAAAGTCAAGTTGTCATTATAATGCTTTTCATAGGTAAAGTCGGTGAACTCTGACAGCACTTCAGGAAAGCTGTCAGCCACAGCTACGTTAATGGAGACCACAGCTGAGCGAGAGGGCTGTCCGTTATCCTCCACAACAACAGTGAGTTTCTGTTTGACAGCATCTTTATCAGTCACTTGTCGCACAGTTCTTATTTCTCCATTCTGTAAACCCACTTCAAACAGCGCTTTGTCTGTAGCTTTCTGTAGTTTATAGGAGAGCCAGGCGTTCTGTCCAGAGTCCACATCAACAGCCACCACTTTAGTGACCAGATATCCAACATCTGCAGCACGAGGCACAATCTCAGCCACCACTGAACCGCCAGTCTGAACTGGATACAGAACCTGAGGAGCGTTGTCGTTCTGATCTTGAATATTGATATTGATTGTCACTTCAGAGCTCAGAGGTGGGGATCCTCCATCTCGAGCTGTCAAGTTAAAGGAAAACGATTTTAACTGTTCAAAATCAAATGATTTCACTGCATGAATTGTTCCAGTAAGCGAATCCACAGACACGAGAGAACTTAGTGGTGCACCACGCATGTCTTCCTCCTTCAGGAAGTAGGACAATTGCGCGTTGGGACCCCAGTCAGCATCCTTTGCTTTAACAGTCAGTATAGTCAGACCAGGAGAATTGTTTTCACTAACAGATGTTTTATATTCTTCAGTATCAAATATGGGCGGGTTGTCATTAACATCGGATATTTTTACAGTCAGTGTTTTGTTTGCGTGTCGCGCTGGACTTCCTTCATCCGAAACTAAGATCGTAATATTATATTCAGCAAAACTCTCTCGATCAAGCACATCATCAGAAACTAAACTATAATAGTCTGTGAGGGATGACTCAATTTTAAACGGTATGTTTTGATTTATTGAGCAACGAATAAGGCCGTTTTTACCGGAATCTGCGTCCTCTACGTTAATGACAGCAACAGTTGTTCCCACTGGAGAATTTTCAGGAAGGGTGTTTGAAAAGGACATAAGCTGTATGGTTGGAGAATTGTCATTTTCATCAATGACATCTATGACAATTTTGCACGTGTCTGACAAACCTCCTTTATCTCTTGCATTAATGTTTAATTGATAGTTATTTTGAGATTCATAATCTAAATTTGCAAGAAGAGTAATCTCACCTGTATCTGTGTTTATCTTAAAAAGCTCCCTGGCTTCTTTGGTAGCAAGAGCAAAGGAGTAGGAAATATGTCCATTTACACCTTCGTCAGCATCAGCAGCACTAACAGTCCCAATGACAGTACCAGCAGGTGCATTTTCTCTAACTTCAGTTTTAAATATCGACTGTTTACACACGGGTGCATTATCATTAACATCCAAAAGAGTAACATGAATTTTTACAGTGCCTGATTTCTGAGGTGATCCACCATCAGCAGCTACAAGAACCAATTTAATCTCATCGCGCTCCTCTCGATCTAGCTCTCTCTGTAAAACCATTTCAATGTATTTGTTTCCATCGCTCTGACTATGTGCCTCGAGTTTAAAACTATCAGCTGGATGCAGTATATAACTCTGTATACCATTTAGACCGACGTCTGCATCTATAGCACTATCCAAAGGGAAGCGAGCTCCTAAAACGGCATTTTCTGTTATGTTCAGATACACATTTTCTTTCGGAAATAACGGAGCATTATCGTTTATGTCTTGCACCTCAACCGTGACTCGATGCAGCTGGATTGGGTTTTCAACAATAAGATCAAAACTGAAGCTGCAAGGCGTCGTTTGCTTACAGAGCTCCTCGCGATCTATCCTCTCTTTAACCACTAGCGTTCCTTTGTCTCTGCTCAGGTCGACATGTTGTCGTCCGCCCTTTGTTACGACGCGAGCTTTACCAGATATGAGTCTACTTATCTCTATCCCGAGATCCTTGGCGATGTTGCCAACGAATGATCCTTCTGGCATTTCCTCCGGAATGGAATATCTCGCATTGCTATTTACAACGTCTATTCCGCAGAAGCAGAGAATGAACAACACAACCTGCCATTTTGAATATGTGGAAATCCAAATACCGTCTGAATTGCTGAATAAACAGCAGAAAGCCATCTTGAGAAACTGTGTTCTTTCAGGCAGAACACCCCCCAAAACGCTGCATATGTCTAACTCTGAGAAACAATGTTCTTTCAGTCAGAAAAAAACAACCCAAAACGCAGCATATGTCCAGCCGCGTCATTAAGGGACTGCCAATACAGAATATACAGAGAAACCCGCCTTCCACTCAGATGTTAATCAACAGCGGCCCTCAGAGCTTAAAAGTAGCAAATGCAAGACCAGTGGCTTAATTGCGTTTTTTACAAGCCAAACAGGTCGAAATTCCACCTACATACATACATAACTTATGCAAATTAAGTTGCATTAAGTTGAGTCACATGCTGTTCAATCAGTAACAGCCAACAGAAAGAAACGATCAATTCCGTGAGAGAAAGCTAGTCAAACACTTCTCCTTTAATTATTGTTTGAATAACATCAACATTGCTGGACAAGTGATTGTATGTATTGTAACAGTCCAGCCTGTTACTTGATACAATATATACTGTAATTATATTCCTTACCATTAGGGAGCGATCTAGTGTTGGTGGGGTTAGATAAAGTAAGGTGAACAGTAGAGGAAGATTGTATGGTTACCTTTCAGGTAGCATGCCATCTTGTTTTGCTGGCAGGTGTTTGTTAAGTCCTTGTTGAGAAACGTTTGTTTTCTTGCTCAACTGTAAGTAACTTCTTTTTGTTTAATGTTTGAATGTATGTGGAGGCCAATCCGTTTGTAAAAGTGGCTGAATTGTAATCTCTTTTGTTTGATTTAATGCAAATGACTAATGGAAGGTGTTTTTATGTTATAGAAGGACTTTTCTTGTTCTCAATATGCTCAATACATATTTTTGCCATTTTTGTGGATCTGGAAAGGATTTGTTACCACAGCTGATGGCTATGGACTAAGAAATCTGTTCAGAGGAAACACACCATGTGGAAACCAGCATAACTGGGAGGAGATATACAAAAGTTAATCACTTTTTCAGTGGATATCTCTGTCAAATGGGCAATCAACTATGGATGTCACAGTAACAGCTAAGACATTCTCTGACTCTTTTGCATATACCTCGCTCCACGTAAACACAAAAGACATTATACTTTGAGTGAGATGTTTTTGGGTATGTAAATATCTGAGATCTGTAAGGTCATGTTGAGTGTTGGTTTTGTTTGTGTGGAATGAGGGATGTGATGTTTTTTTTGTGTGAGAGGATTTTGGTGAAAATAATACTTAAAGAAAAACAGCGAAACTAAAGAAGACTTTGTGGCTGCCTTATTTACAGAGCTTTAAAAGATGTGGTAATGTTTATGACCTTCACTAAATTCAGATGTATAACTGGTATTTGTGTAAAGTAACACATGCTGTTATAGTATTGTCAATTGTCCACAGATCTCCTAGCTTTTCGGGCTCTATTAGGCAAAGTACAATTTTGAATCATAAGCATGCATCTAAGTTAACATAGAGAACATAAGAGTTGTTCTTACCTAAAGAAGGAAATTCAATGTTGGTTCAGAGTGGAGAACATGAAAAGACAAAAAATGAGATTAAACAGGTTAGGACTGTTTGCATTAAACTTTCAAACCATTGAAGCTGAAAAAACAACGACTACAAATTAATGTTAAACAAAATCAATAGTATTGCTAATACTTTTACTTTTTACTTGTTTTAGGCATAAAGGTATTTTATAACAACACTAATAATAATTAATATAAAAAAAGAATATATATATATATACACACACACGTATATGTATATATATATATATATATATATGTGTATATATATATATATATATATATATATATATATATATATATATATATATATATATATATATATATATATATATGTGTATATATATGTGTGTGTATATATATATATATATATATATATATATATATATATATATATGTGTGTGTATATATATATATATATATATATGTATGTGTGTATATATATATATATATATATATACACACATACATATATATATATATATATATATGTATGTGTGTATATATATATATATATATATATATATATATATATATACATAAATAAATACATTTTATTTACTGTATGTAGAGAGAGAGATGTATTTCCTGTAGGAAAAAAGTGACTAGAGTGAGTAAAGTGACAAACTTTATTTATTCGTCATGGAACTTTAGATTTCAGATATTTTCTCTCAATTAACTTGAATTTACAGAAGAATTAATAGTTATATGTATTTAAAAAAAAAACATGACAGAAAACCTCAAATAACTCTGAGGGAGAATAATGCTGAGAAAGCGGATGACACATTGCATAAATCATAACTTTTTACAATCTCACAAATGCTTTTACAGAGCTCATAAATAAGTAGAATCTTCAGACAGAGAGTGACTTTCATTCATTAAAGACTTTCCATCTGGAACAGGGTATATTATCTGTGGAGAGTTATCATTCTCATCTGTTATGAAGACTTTCACAGTCACGTTACTGCTGAGTGGAGGAGAACCATTGTCTCTGGCAACAACTTTGACACTGAAGTTTCTGAACTGCTCATAGTCAAAAGATCTCACAGCATGAATCACACCTGTATCTCCATTAACAGATAGAAATGAGGACACTGGGACCCCATTGACTTCACTGGGTACCAGAGAGTACAGCACAGTCCCGTTCTGTCTCCAGTCTGGGTCATTTGCACTGACAGAACAAACAGAGGTTCCTGGTTTGTTATTTTCACTGATATAAGCACTGTGGTGACAAATTAATGAATTGTCATGGAGGTGGATAATAGTGGAGATCCTCCATCTGTATCTGTGAGAGTTATGTTATAATAGCTATGAATTTCGCAATCCAGAGCTGTTGTGACAATTGAGTAAAAAAGTTTGAGAGACGGAGTAAGCTTAAGAGGAATTTTTTTCTTGAATAGTACAATACAACTTTTTTGTTATCCCCCATGTCTTTATCCTGAATATTTATAATAATCACTTCAGTGACAGGTTTTATATTTTCTGGGATTTGGTTATCATTAGATTTCAGATGTATAACAGCAGTGTTGTCATTAAGATCGATTGTATGTTTTTCAACTTTTGCATTAGAAGCCAAGTCAGAATCATCCTTGGCTTGAATACGGATCTCATATATATTTTTATCTTGAAATCTATCAGCCCAGTCACTTTAATTTCTCCGCTTGTCTTACCAATAGAAAAAAGCCTGGAAGCTTTGTCTGAAATTTGGCTATAATTCATACATGACATCCCCATTCATGTCTTCGGCAGCATCTACAGCACTTGCTTTGATTTTCCTCCATCGCTTTTTGAGTGAACTAATAAAGAAAAGTGTTTGTTTTCTAAATCTAGATCATATTACAAGACACAATATGCTTTTAAACTGCACAAATCCTCTCGGTTGATCCTCTCCTCAACAATAAATTCACTTTTTTGTGGGTTAATCTCACAAAAACGATTTCCATATTCTTTCGTATGTAACCAAGCTTCCGTGTGTCACGCTTGGGTGCTGGTGTGCGATGCGGAGACACGGAAGGATAAAGAAGGATCAAAGGAACTCTCACTTTATTGAAAAAATGCAAAACAAAAGACTGATCATCAAACAGAAACGGCATGTAGTAGTGCAAAACTCAGAACAGGGAACATCCACACATGTAACATCAGATAACGTTAAAGACTGACAAAGACACGTGAAACACGAGGGGAATTTATATCAAACACGGAAAGACAAACATCTGACGATACTAATGATCAGTGATTAGACACAGACAGGTACAGGAAGGACACAAAGAAGGGACCCGGATGTGCAAGACAAGACAAGACTGTGACATCGTGATAATAGCTCATCTGTTTTAAGACTGAGATCCTTCACAATATTTCCTATAACTGATCCTTGTTTCATCTCCTCTCGTGCGGAGAAGTTCAAATCCCCATTGCTGTTGCTCATGAACAGTAAAATGAAAGCAATGCACATCAACCAAAATATAATCTGAATATCATTGCCATTGTTACTTTCAGTAAATCTTAAATTCAGTCTCCACAATCCACCATGACGTTTACATGAGCCCACAGACCGTACACAATTATATGTGTGAAAAGGTGTGTCGTGATTTATAGTATGATGGAGGGAGGGCTGCCTATACAGACTATTCCATTCCTAGTCAATAGCGACCTTCTGAGTTCGATTGGCACATTACTTAAATGTGGATTCAAAAATAAATGACAAGGAAAGCTGTTTTCTCCTGACGATAAATACCCCGGGAAACTGGAAAACCACTGAACTTCACTGATTAAACTAATGTAATCTATTAAAAAAAAACCTGACACAAGAAGAGGAGTGGAAACCCTGTCGTTAAAAACACTGTAGACCTATGAGAACATTCTGACTGCTCTTTCATTTCTGATGGAGGTAGAAAAATATGCCCCATCCATTAGTAGGCCTAAAGGATATTTGACAGATTTTTGAAACACATGCCTGTGAAGTGATACACAGGAATGTAAACACCATATCTTCGATATTCAAAACTACTAATGATACCAATATTTTTTATACATTTTTGAGACTGATAATACATATTCTACCGATAAGTAACTTAGTAACAGTTGAAGCAGGATTTTATTTCTTAAAAAGTTTTGTTAAAATGGTTTTAAGACAACCCTAACCCTAATTGAAAACTTTATGTATAATGTAGGCCTATTATAAAGATATTCCTGATGTTCATTGTAATGCATTGTATATTTTCATAAATAATTGTAACGCACTTAAAATGCAATCTACTGTTTGTTGATAACTTAAGATTAAGGTTACATTTTAAATTGTGTTTGTTGTGTTTTAATGCATTATGCTTTATAAAGGCATAGCTTAACAGTGGTAAAAAACTATTCAAGAGATCATACAATGTATTATAAGGTGAATTTAAAAGGCATATTAAGCATTAATATACTTTTCTAATAGATTTCATATGAAGACTTCAAATGAGGTCTTACATGCACACAGCTAGTTAAAAAAAGCAAAGAACTTTGTATTATTGAAACAACAAACTGAGATAAATATTTGTATCAGACAAAGCTAAAAAAAGAAGAAAATAATGTCAGAAATACATAGTAAAATAGGCCTCATACCTCTTCTATCTCTTCTGTGTTCATAAGAGTGACAACATTTGTTCCAAACAAATCACTTTGATCTGATTTGAGAGTCGCACCAGCAGGAAGTGTATTTTCATTATAAGATCTCACAAACTTGAAGTCACTTGTGCGCGAGCCTGTGGTTAAATACGCATCATAATTGTAGGAGCTGCGGAGAGTTCCAGCTCCATCCACCTCTGCGTAATTGGGAGGCAGATAGGCACTGGGAACAGCAACTGCTCCATCAAACAACAGTCTGGGCTTTCTCCTGTGACAAAACTTCACTGCCAAGATCAGTATGATGAACGTCAGGAAGAAGGTGCACACGGAAACTAATGCAATGATCAAGTATGAGGTTAATTTAGAGTTGTTGTCCTCATAAGTCATGTCTTTAAGTTCAGGAACTTCAGAAAGGTTGTCAGAAATTAGTAAATTCACAGCACAGGTTGTAGACAGAGAGGGCTGACCGTTATCCTTCACTGAAATGACAAGATTCTGCTTCATATTGTCAGATTCAGAAATGTCTCGTTGTGTTTTGATCTCTCCACTATGGAGACCAATGGTGAAAAGTCCCGGATCAGTGGATTTCAAGATCTGATAGGACAGCCATGCATTCTGTCCAGAGTCAGCATCTACAGCGATCACCTTGGAGACCAGAGAGCCTGAGAGAGTGACTTTAGGGACCATTTCAGTCATTAAAGACTTTCCATCTGGAACAGGGTATAATATCTGTGGAGAGTTATCATTCTCATCTGTTATGAAGACTTTCACAGTCACGTTACTGCTGAGTGGAGGAGAACCATTGTCTCTGGCAACAACTTTGACACTGAAGTTTCTGAACTGCTCATAGTCAAAAGATCTCACAGCATGAATCACACCTGTATCTCCATTAACAGACAAAAATGAGGACACTGGGACCCCATTGACTTCACTGGGTACCAGAGAGTACAGGACAGTCCCGTTCTGTCTCCAGTCTGGGTCATTTGCACTGACAGAACAAACAGAGGTTCCTGGTTTGTTATTTTCACTGATATAAGCACTGTAGGACTGCTGCTCAAATACAGGAGGATTGTCATTCACATCTGAGACAAATAAATGAATTGTCATGGAAGTGGATAATGGTGGAGATCCTCCATCTGTGGCGGTGATGGTAATGTTGTAATCAGACTCTTTCTCTCGGTCTAGAGCTTTTGTAGTTACTAGAGAGAAATAGTTTTTAACAGATGGGTTCAGTTTGAAAGGAACATTTTGCTGAACAGAGCAACGAATCTGCCGGTTTTCTCCGGAGTCTTTGTCTTGAACATTAATGATTCCCACTTCAGTTCCTGGATCAGAGTTTTCAGGTATCGGGTTATTTAAAGATTTAAGGACGATTTTAGGTGGATTATCATTAACATCAGTTATATCTATGATAACTTTAGCAGTTGATGCTAATCCAAAGGCATCCTGTGCATGAATTCCAATTTCAAACTTTTTGTCTTTTTCATAATCGATTTCTCCTGTCAGCACAATTTGTCCTGTTGTCTTATCAATAGAAAATAATTTTGCAATTTTGTCAGATATTCTGCTGAATTCATATGTCACTTCCCCATTTGGACCTTCATCAGCATCTGTGGCGCTCACTCTGATTATTTCTGTTCCTGAAGGTGTGTTTTCAGCCAGAGTTACCTTATAAACAGGCTGACTAAATACTGGGACATTATCATTGGCATCTAGAACAGTGATGTGAATGACAGCAGTGCCAGACCTTTGCGGGGAACCACCATCAGTGGCTGTGAGTATCATATCTATCTCCTTCTGCTGCTCACGATCCAACTCCTTTTCCAACACGAGTTCAGCGTATTTACCTCCATCTGCACTATCATGTAAAGTCAATTTGAAATTTTTATTTTTTGTCAGTGAATAGCTATTAATAGCATTTTGTCCGATATCCGTGTCGTGCGCCTCATGCAAACGGAATCGCTGACCTTTAATTGCTGATTCTGTGATTTCAAAGTTAAAACGGTCATTTGGAAATCGCGGCGCGTTGTCATTTATATCCTGAATTTGCAGAATTATACGGTGAACATCAAGAGGGTTTTCCAGGACGAGCTCATAACTGAGAATGCAGGGAATTTGAGATCCACAAAGCTCCTCTCTGTCTATCGTCTCTGCCACGATTAAATCACCAGTATTCAGATTAATATCACAATAGCGTTTGCTGCTGTCCTCTGTGTCTATCCGAGCTTTACGAGCAGATAATTGTTTCACATCCATCCTGAGATCCTTGGCTATATTTCCAATCACATACTGGCGCTTCGTTTCTTCCGGAATATTGTAGCTCAGATCTGCACAGACGCTTTTCAGAGGAAACAGAAGGAGAGCCACAAAACACGCAAACAAAGGAACTGAAAATAATCCGTATCCCATATTTGACGATTTGATGTTGAACCGGCCGAATAATAAATTAATATTTGACGGATGATATTCCAATAATTCTCTCTTCTTCGACGGACTGTTACTCCATTTTGTGCGGCGTTTATTCTAGCAGACAGAGCTCATACTGCATACATTAAGTGTGGGAGGAGAGACGCGTTAGTTACACTCTTGGTGAAGAGCGACACTTTGAGTATTTTTCTGTTCATTGCATCGATTATGTATTTAATGGAAGAAAAAAAACAACAACAGTGAGTAAACAAGTGATGCCTTTTGTTTGTCAACGCGTATTTTTGTAAAATAATAATTCACATAAATCTGTATATATTGTAAACTAATTTGAATCGTCACAGAAATTTAAGGCAGTCACAGATAAACAACAGAAAGCTTTGACGCTGTCCATGTTTGTGGTGCTGAAACCTAATAACCTCAAAAACACTCTACCAGATTTTGCTACTAACTTTAAAATCATATGACATAAACGAGTAGATTGTTTTTTAGTGAAAATGGAAGCTTATTCTTTTATTAACTGCTTCAAACAAACTTGGCTGTTTACGAAAATTGAACGTAGATGAAGATTGTACTATCAGCCTCAGAGTGAAATATTAAAATAATTTTAAACTATCTACGTTATATTCCCTCCCGCCAAAAATGAAAAAACCAACAAAAAAAACCAAACAAAAAAAACAAAACAAATGAGCTTGATTTTTGGACTAAAACAGCAAATCAATATAGTCACAAACTGTTAAATCTCGCAGAGATCAAATACAAAAGATTTACTAGCATATGCCACATTATATTGTTTAAACACGTTTGAAGACCGCTATACCGAACAATAAAATATATTAAAGAAAAAATACACAAACAATATACAGAGAAACTCCTCTAAAACAGACCTTTGTGTTTGTGTCTAGAACTGATTGATGCAGCGTTCAAGTACAATTAAACGTTTGTAGGAATTTTTTTTCAATTTATGAGACTAAACATTCGCGACCTACATGATCTGGACTATTTAAATTGCTTTCATTTGCAGTGGCAAAAGTACTTAAGATAATATAAAATGCGGCAAAGAAGAAAGATGATAGTGCGTTTATATATGTAATGCAACATGAAGTTCTAATAAATTATCTCCTCAGTATTATTAATGCTAATATCATTTTGAAATGTATTTTCAGCGGAAACTCCACGAAATGCAAAATAATATGGAGTCCATGGGTGCTTTCCCCAATTACGTTGTTTCTCATGCGCGATGAAGACTCTAAAGGTATACTTTAACTAAAGGTATAGCTCTTCAAATCGTGTTCCCCGAGCTATACCTTAAGAGGTTGCTCAAGGTATATATTTTTACGTGCGACGTTAGAGGTTATGTCCATGGCGGTGGAACTGAATTTGTTGATATCGATGCCTCAATAATCAATTATTCACTCTATGGAGGGTCTGCTTCACTGCGTTATGTGAGAAAATAAGCTCTTCAGAAAAAGTTGAAATTGCATTTATCAGGACTCATGGGGTCTTATTAAAAAGTAATCCATGTGAAAACTAAATCCAGTCCCGCATATGTTACATAATTTCACAGTGAGTGCACGAAGCATCAACCTCAAAGTTATCATGCGTCAACCCGCAAGACTATGTGGCGGGTTGAGGCGTGGTAAACTTTGATATCTTTGCATGATAACTACTAGCTGTATGCCTACCCTGGCCTTTGAAAGGGTCATTATATTTTCATAACACATTTGCCATATAGTGTCCTCATTTACTACACAGCCAGGGTTTATTGCACAGCGGTCACATCACAATATTGGAGTAAAACACACATTTGTGTTATTGGATGACCTACTCAGAAAAAGCGTAACACGCAAAACATATGGCGGAGAAAAAAGACAGAAAGCGGAAAAACCCCAGCAGCTGAATTTCAGAGATGAGGATGTTGCTCCGTTGAGTTTATCTCGACAAAGTCAGACAAGAAAGATCTAAAAGCTGCTGAATTCGCTGCCATGGCAGGTGATCTTTTTTTTCTTCCTTTTTTTTTTTATTTTTTAATTTTTTTATTGCAAGTTCTCTCATGGTATCCAAGGCAAGGTTTTACTGATGAAATTGTGCACATACACTAAACAGCTGCGAGGTGCCCCGTCTTTGGCTTAGCACAGCTAATCACTATTATCACTGCCATATAGTTTGAACGAACTCCTACACACAATCATTTCTTTTAAATAGACTCCTAAGACTTTACAACCTAATGGTTTGTCAACTGATGTAGTACCTTTGAAGAATACGAAAACACTTAAATTAATCGAATTGATCACTGAGTGAATTACAACTTCAGGAATATATTCAGATAGACCTGGATATGAAGAAGGCTGTTTCACAGTGGTGGCCAAAACCACAGTAAACTGTCAACAGTGATAAGGAATAGCTGAGATAAATCCAGACCATCTTTATGAACATATGACTTAAAGAAGGTATACTTCACTAAAAACATGTTGAGAAACATGTATTAACATTCAGTCACAGCTTAAGGTTTAACTCAAGAACAACGTAGCATTAAGAAGGTTTCGAGAAACGCAAGTCAGAGGAGTTGAGCCTCTCTTACCTCATCTTCATTTCCTGTCACATCTAGTGTTATCATGCTTGAGCCAAACAGAATATTGTGGTCCTTTTCCAGAGTCGCTCCAGCAGGAAGTGTGTTTTCATTATACGATCTCACAAACTTGAAGTCACTTGTGCGCGAGCCTGTGGTTAAATACGCGTCATAATTGTAGGAGCTGCGGAGAGTTCCTGCTCCATCCACCTCTGCATAGTTGGGAGGCAGATAGGCACTGGGAACAGCAACTGCTCCATCAAACAACAGTCTGGGCTTTCTCCTGTGACAAAACTTCACTGCCAAGATCAGTATGATGAATGTCAGGAAGAAGGTGCACACGGAAACTAATGCAATGATCAAGTATGAGGTTAATTTAGAGTTGCTGTCCTCATAAGTCATGTCTTTAAGTTCAGGAACTTCAGAAAGGTTGTCAGAAATGAGTAAATTCACAGCACATGTTGTAGACAGAGAGGGCTGCCCGTTATCCTTCACTGAAATGACAAGATTCTGCTTCATATTGTCAGATTCAGAAATGTCTCGTTGTGTTTTTATCTCTCCACTATGGAGACCAATGGTGAAAAGTCCCGGATCAGTGGATTTCAAGATCTGATAGGACAGCCATGCATTCTGTCCAGAGTCAGCATCTACAGCGATCACCTTGGAGACCAGAGAGCCTGAGAGGGTGACTTTAGGGACCATTTCAGTCATTAAAGACTTTCCATCTGGAACAGGGTATAATATCTGTGGAGAGTTATCATTCTCATCTGTTATGAAGACTTTCACAGTCACGTTACTGCTGAGTGGAGGAGAACCATTGTCTCTGGCAACAACTTTGACACTGAAGTTTCTGAACTGCTCATAGTCAAAAGATCTCACAGCATGAATCACACCTGTATCTCCATTAACAGACAAAAATGAGGACACTGGGACCCCATTGACTTCACTGGGTACCAGAGAGTACAGGACAGTCCCGTTCTGTCTCCAGTCTGGGTCATTTGCACTGACAGAACAAACAGAGGTTCCTGGTTTGTTATTTTCACTTATATAAGCACTGTAGGACTGCTGCTCAAATACAGGAGGATTGTCATTCACATCTGAGACAAATAAATGAATTGTCATGGAAGTGGATAATGGTGGAGATCCTCCATCTGTGGCGGTGATGGTAATGTTGTAATCAGATTCTTTCTCTCGGTCTAGAGCTTTTGTAGTTACTAGAGAGAAATAGTTGTTAACAGATGGGTTCAGTTTGAAAGGAACATTTTGCTGAACAGAGCAACGAATCTGCCGGTTTTCTCCGGAGTCTTTGTCTTGAACATTAATTATTCCCACTTCAGTTCCTGGATCAGAGTTTTCAGGTATCGGGTTATTCAAAGATTTAAGTATGATTCTAGGCGGATTATCATTAACATCAGTTATATCTATGATAACTTTAGCGGTTGATGCCAATCCAGAGGAGTCTTTGGACTGAATTATCATTTCATAGTTTTTCTCTTTTTCATAATCGATTTCTCCGATCACCACAATTTGTCCTGTTGTCTTATCAATAGAGAATAACTGTACAGCTTTGTCAGATATTCTACTGAATTCATACGTTACTTCCCCGTTTGGACCTTCATCAGCATCTGTGGCGCTCACTCTGATTATTTCTGTTCCTGAAGGTGTGTTTTCAGCCAGAGTTACCTTATAAACAGGCTGACTAAATACTGGGACATTATCATTGGCATCTAGAACAGTGATGTGAATGACAGCAGTGCCAGACCTTTGCGGTGAACCACCATCAGTGGCTGTGAGTATCATATCTATCTCCTTCTGCTGCTCACGATCCAACTCCTTTTCCAACACAAGTTCAGCGTATTTACCTCCATCTGCACTATCATGAATATCCAAAGCAAAATGTTTATTTTTCGCCAGTGAATAACCGATAACAACGTTTTGTCCTACATCCTTGTCATGAGCCTCATCCAAACGGAATCGCTGACCTTTATCTGCTGATTCTCTAATCTCAAAGTTAATACGATCATTTGGAAATCGCGGCGCGTTGTCATTTATATCCTGAATTTGCAGAGTTATACGTTGAACATCAAGAGGGTTTTCCAGGACGAGCTCATAACTGAGAATGCAGGACATTCGAGATCCACAAAGCTCCTCTCTGTCTATCGTCTCTGCCACGATTAAATCACCAGTATTCAGATTAATATCACAATATCGTTTGCTGCTGTCCTCTGTGTCTATCCGAGCTTTACGAGTAGACAATTGTTTCACATCCATCCTGAGATCCTTGGCTATATTTCCAATCACAAACTGGCGCTTCGTTTCTTCCGGAATATTGTAGCTCAGATCTGCACAGACGCTTTTCAGAGGAAACAGAAGGAGAGCCACGAAACACGCAAACAAAGGAACTGAAAATAATCCATATCCCATATTTGACGATTTGATGTTGAACCGGCCGAAGAATAAATTAATCTTTTACGGATGATGTTCCAATAATTCTCTCGTCATCGACGCACTGTTACTCCATTTTGTGCGACGTTTATTCTAGCAGACAGAGCTCATACTGCATACATTACGTGTGGGAGGAGAGACGCGTCAGTTGCACTCTTGGTGAAGAGCGACACTTTGAGTATTTTTCTGTTCGTTACAGCGTTCATGTATTTAATGAAAAAAACAAAACAGCGAGTAAACAAGTGAAGTCTCATGTTTGTCAAAGCCTATTTTTGTAAAATAATAATTCATATACATCTGCATATAGTCTAAAGAAACTAGATATGTCCAGAAATGTCAGGCATTCAGAGATAAATAAACAGAAAGCTCAGTCGCTGTCCATGCTTGTAGGGCTGAAACTGAAAAACGGAGGCTTACACTTCTGTAACCTTGAATTTGTGAAGTTCATTTATTTTCATTTGTTACATTATTTGTTAAATGCTTATTTTAATTGTTGGAAAAGAAAATATATGTTATTGATAATTTACTTTATTGATAATATACTTTTAAAATGTTTTCATACATTTTCATTTGTTTTATGCAAATTTGTTACATTGGTGAGAAGTTTATTTTGTGCTCCGGCCCGTTTAAGGCAGGGCACGCTGGGTAAAAATATGAGTGAAAGAGAAGAGAGAGTTGTACCGAGTTAGGTGGCTGTTCATGCTTTGATGCCGATGCTTCCGATTAAAGTTACAAAATTATCACCATTGTGACCCGTGTTTTATTTACGGTACCCACGGAAAGAGACTGGAGTCCTCGCCGACACGGCATCAAGAAATAAGGGTTACACTTCCATTAACCGCTTTAAACAAACTTAGTTAAGTAAGATTTAATGTAGATGAAGATTTTACTATCAGCCTCAGTGAAATATTTAAAAACGTTTAGACTATCTTCGTTACTAATATACATATAGAGTCCCTGACAAAAGGCTTGTCGCTCATCTATTTTGTAGAAACACCTGCTATTAACCTGACTTTTAATTAATCAATTGGTGTTAGAAATAGCTCAAGCTAAAACCCTCCCAATGATGTTTAATGTACTGAAATAAATCAGTTTCACTGAAAAAGATGTATCATTTAATCTAGACAGAAAGGGCAAATTTTTGCAAGACAAAAGTTTTTTTCGCCTATACATAAATTGAACAAATTTACTGCAAACACAAAAATATGTCAGCAAATGGAGCAGTGGTACTGTGAGATTCAAATGTAATATCTTGTATGACTTCCATGAGCTTGAAGGATTGCATCCATGTGGTTTGGCAAGGATTCATACAATTTATTGATGAAGTCATAAGGAATAGCATAGAAAGCAGTCTTGCATGCCTGCCAGAGTTCATCAATATTCTTTGGTTTTGTCTTCCATGCTTCCTCTTTCATCCTACCCCACATATGCTCAATGATTTTCATGTCTGGTGACTTGGCTGGCCAATCCTGGAGCATCTTGAACTTCTTCGCCTTGGGGAACTTTGATGTGGAGATGGAAGTATGCGATGGAGCACGATCCTGCTGCAGAATTTGGCCTCTTTTATGGTTGAGAATATAAGAGGTAGCTAAGATTTCTTGGTCTTTTAGAATATTGATGTTGTCTTCCACCCTGCAGATCTCTCACACACCCCCATACTGGATTTAACCCCAGACCATGATTTTTCCGCCACCAATCTTCACTGTTTTCTGGGTGAATCTCGGATCCATGTGGGCTCCAGTAGGTCTCCTGCAATATTTGCGGCAACTGTGGTGTAATTCAACAGAAGATTCATCTGAAAAACACACCTTCTGCCACTTTTCCAACGTCCATCATTTTAGCAGGCTGTGGGCCTTGGCAAATGCCACACAGTTTTTCTATTGTCTTTTGTTTAGTGCTGGCTTCTGGGCATTGATTCGACCATGGAGGCCATTTCGAGACAGAATCCGACAAACTGTTCTGGTTGACACAGCCACTTCAAGTGACCAGGTCTCATGGAGCTCTGCTGCAGTGGAAAATGGGTTGGCCTTGGATTTTCGAGCCAACAAACGGTCCTCTCGAGCAGTTGTCTTGCAGGGTTTGCCTGATCTGGGCTTGTCAAAAACGTCTCCCTTCAAATCTTTTTCTTTTATCCTCTGTACTTGACGCTGAGACACATTGAAGGTGTCTGCTACATCAGCAATTGATCTGGTCTTCAGCCTCTTGATAATCAAACCTTTAGTCTCAGGCTGAATCTTAGGAATGTTTGCAGAGGTCTATTTGCAGTTGATGTGAAGGTCTAGTCTACTGGGGTTCTTTTTATACACACCTGATACCTAATTGATCCATTATTAGTCACAGGTGAAGCTCATATGACAAGGTGACAACAGTTATGTCTTTTCAAAATTGACTCAATGGGCTTTACCAAACTGTGAATATTAGAATACTTTTTGACAGTTTCCTTTTCACTGAAACATTATTACAAAAGCTGTTGGGATTAAAATGAGAAATGTCTTGTAAAAATATATATATTGATTAGAAATATATTTCAGCGGCACTTCAGGTCAATTTGTACACATGCGACAAGACTTTTGTCAGGGACTGTATATATTTTGAAATCTATTTTTAGCAAAAACACCACGAAATGCAAAAAAAAAAATGGAGTCCATTTTCCCCATTGAAGTTGTTTCTTAGGCGCAATGAAGACTCTACAGGTATACCTTAACTGTCAGTATAGCTATTCAAATCGTGTTCCCCGAACCATACCTTAAGAGGTTGCTTTAGAAATATCTTCTTATGTGCGACGTTACGAGCTGCTGTCCATGTCCATGTTGCTGAATTGGTTGATATCGATGCATCAAGAATCAATTATTCACTTTATGCAGCGGCTGCTTAGTCTCCTTTCTGTGAGAAAGGAGAGCTCTTCAGAAAAAGTTGAAATTGCATTTATCAGAACTCATGAGATCTTATAAAAAATGACCCAAAGTCCAAACTAAATCCAGCCCCAGATATGTTACATAATTTCGCTGTGAGTGCACGAAGCATCAACCTCGTGCCCAAAGCTATCATGCGTCAAGCCGCTACACTATCTGGCGGGTTGAGGCATGGTAACTTTGATATCATGGCATGATAACTACTAGCTGTATGCCTTTCCATGGCCTTTGAAAGGATTATTTATATTATCGTAAGACATATGTCATAGTGTCCTCACATACTACACAGCCAGGGTTTATTGCACAGCAGTTACATAACAACATTTGAGTAAAACACACATTTGAGTTATCGGATGAATCGCCCAATAAAAGTGCGGCACGCGAAACATATGATCAAAAGCTACTATAGCGAAGAAAAACGACAGAAAGTGGAGAACCCCCAGCAGATGAATTTCAGAGATGAGGGTGTTGCTCATTGAGTTTGTCTCTACAAAGTCAGACCAGGAAAATCTAAAAGCTGTTGAATTTGCTGCCGTGGCTGGTGATCTTTTTTATTTTATTTTTAAATGTATTTTTTATTTTGTATTGCATATTCTGACATGGGATCAAGGGGATGTTTTCACTAATGAAATAGTGCACATACACTAAATAGCTGCGAATTGCGCCGTTTGTGCGCAAATATTCACTGTTATCGCTGCCATATTTGAATGAATTCCCACAGAAAATCATTCCTTTTAAATAGACTCCTAAGACTTTACTGCCTAATTGTTTGTCAACTGATGTTGTACCTTCAATAATATGAAGGCAAAGAACAATCAGTGTAAAACTTTTTATTCTTTACATGAAAACACTTAAATTTGTCAAATTGATCACTGGGAGAATTACAACTTCAGAAATATATTCGGATAGACCTGAATATGAAGAAGGTTTTTCACAGTGGTGGCCAAAACCGCAGTGAACTGTCAAAAGTGATAAGGTATAGACGAGAGAAGTCGAGACCATCCTTATGAAAATATGACTTACAGAGGATGTACTTGACTAAACATGTCTAAACGTTCAGGCACAGATTAAGGTATGAATAAAGAACGACGTAGCATTAAGGTTTCGAGAAACGCAACTCAGAGGAATTAAGTCTCTCTTACCTCATCTTCATTTCCTGTCACATCTAGTGTTATCATGCTCGAGCCAAACAGAATATTGTGATCCTTTTCCAGAGTCGCTCCAGCAGGAAGTGTGTTTTCATTATACGATCTCACAAACTTGAAGTCACTTGTGCGCGAGCCTGTGGTTAAATACGCGTCATAATTGTAGGAGCTGCGGAGAGTTCCTGCTCCATCCACCTCTGCATAGTTGGGAGGCAGATAGGCGCTGGGAACAGCAACTGCTCCATCAAACAACAGTCTGGGCTTTCTCCTGTGACAAAACTTCACTGCCAAGATCAGTATGATGAACGTCAGGAAGAAGGTGCACACGGAAACTAATGCAATGATCAAGTATGACGTTAATTTAGAGTTGCTGTCCTCATAAGTCATGTCTTTAAGTTCAGGAACTTCAGAAAGGTTGTCAGAAATGAGTAAATTCACAGCACAGGTTGTAGACAGAGAGGGCTGCCCGTTATCCTTCACTGAAATGACAAGATTCTGCTTCATATTGTCAGATTCAGAAATGTCTCGTTGTATTTTGATCTCTCCACTATGGAGACCAATGGTGAAAAGTCCCGGATCAGTGGATTTCAAGATCTGATAGGACAGCCATGCATTCTGTCCAGAGTCAGCATCTACAGCGATCACCTTGGAGACCAGAGAGCCTGAGAGAGTGACTTTAGGGACCATTTCAGTCATTAAAGACTTTCCATCTGGAACAGGGTATAATATCTGTGGAGAGTTATCATTCTCATCTGTTATGAAGACTTTCACAGTCACGTTACTGCTGAGTGGAGGAGAACCATTGTCTCTGGCAACAACTTTGACACTGAAGTTTCTGAACTGCTCATAGTCAAAAGATCTCACAGCATGAATCACACCTGTATCTCCATTAACAGATAGAAATGAGGACACTGGGACCCCATTGACTTCACTGGGTACCAGAGAGTACAGCACAGTCCCGTTCTGTCTCCAGTCTGGGTCATTTGCACTGACAGAACAAACAGAGGTTCCTGCTTTGTTATTTTCACTGATATAAGCACTGTAGGACTGCTGCTCAAATACAGGAGGATTGTCATTCACATCTGAGACAAATAAAAGAATTGTCATGTAAGTAGATAATGGTGGAGATCCTCCATCTGTGGCGGTGATGGTAATGTTGTAATCAGATTCTTTCTCTCGGTCTAGAGCTTTTGTAGTTACTAGAGAGAAATAGTTTTTAACAGATGGGTTCAGTTTGAAAGGAACATTTTGCTGAACAGAGCAACGAATCTGCCGGTTTTCTCCGGAGTCTTTGTCTTGAACATTAATTATTCCCACTTCAGTTCCTGGATCAGAGTTTTCAGGTATCGGGTTATTCAAAGATTTAAGGATGATTCTAGGTGGATTATCGTTAACATCAGTTAAATCTATGATAACTTTAGCAGTTGATGCCAATCCAGATAAATCTTTGGCTTGTATTCCCAATTCATACTTTTTGTCTTTTTCAAAGTCAATTTCTCCAGTCACCACAATTTGTCCTGTTGTCTTATCAATAGAAAATAATTTAGCTACTTTGTCTGATATTTTGCTGAATTCATATGTCACTTCCCCATTTGGTCCTTCATCAGCATCTGTGGCGCTCACTCTGATTATTTCTGTTCCTGAAGGTGTGTTTTCAGCCAGAGTGATCTTATAAACAGGCTGACTAAATACTGGGACATTATCATTGGCATCTAGAACAGTGATGTGAATGACAGCAGTGCCAGACCTTTGCGGGGAACCACCATCAGTGGCTGTGAGTATCATATCTATCTCCTTCTGCTGCTCACGATCCAACTCCTTTTCCAACACGAGTTCAGCGTATTTACCGCCATCTGCATTATCATGTAAAGTCAATATGAAATTTTCATTTCTCTCCAGTGAATAACCATTGACTGCGTTTTGCCCAATATCTGAATCATGCGCCTCATCCAAACGGAATCGCTGACCTTTAGCTGCTGATTCTGTGATTTCAAAATTAATACGCTCATTTGGAAATCGCGGCGCGTTGTCATTTATATCCTGAATTTGCAGAATTATACGGTTAACATCAAGAGGATTTTCCAGGACGAGCTCATAACTGAGAATGCAGGGAATTTGAGATCCACAAAGCTCCTCTCTGTCTATCGTCTCTGCCACGATTAAATCACCAGTATTCAGATTAATATCACAATATCGTTTGCTGCTGTCCTCTGTGTCTATCCGAGCTTTGCGAGCAGATAATTGTTTCACATCCATCCTGAGATCCTTGGCTATATTTCCAATCACAAACTGGCGCTTCGTTTCTTCCGGAATATTGTAGCTCAGATCTGCACAGACGCTTTTCAGAGGAAACAGAAGGAGAGCCACGAAACACGCAAACAAAGGAACTGAAAATAATCCGTATCCCATTTTTGAAGATTTGATGTTGAACCGGCTGAATAACAAATTAATCTTTGGCGGATGATATTCCAATAATTCTCTCGTCATCGACGGACTGTTACTCCATTTTGTGCGGCGTTTATTCAACCAGACAGAGCTCATACTGCATACATTAAGTGTGGGAGGAGAGACACGTTAGTTACACTCTTGGTGAAGAGCGACACTTTGAGTATTTTTTGTTCATTACATCTACTATGCATTTAATGAAAAAAACAACAGTGAGTAAACAAGTGAAGGCTTATGTTTGTCAACGCGTATTTTTGTAAAGTAATAATTCACATAAATCTGCATATATTCTAAAGGAACTAGACATGTCCAGCATTGTCAGGCATTCAGAGATAAACAAACAGAAAGTTCTGTCGCTGTCCATACGTGTGGTGCTGAAACTGAAAAATGAAGGCTTACACTTCCATTAACCGCTTCAAACAAACTTAGTTGAGCAAGATTTAATGTAGACGAAGATTGTACAATCAGCCTCATAGTGAAATATTTAAAAGCTTTTCGACTATTTCGTTACCAAAAAAATTATTGTATATATATATATATATATATATATATATATATATATATATATATATATATAATATATATATATATATATATATATATATATATATATATATATATATATATATATATATATATATATATATATATATATATATATATATATATATATAATATGAGAGAGAGAGAGAGTTTGGTTTTGTAAACTAAAATAGCAACACAATATCGTAACAAACTGTTAAATCTTGCAGAAATAAAATACAAAGCTTTACTAACCAATGACTTATAATCTTTTTTTTCACACTTTTGAAGACCGCTGTATACCCACTAATAATATAATAGAGAGAAAAAAGGAAAACAAACGAACAACATACAGAGAAATTCCTCAATAACAGACATTTGTATTTGTGTTTAGAACTGGTGGATGCAGTGTTCACGTACAATTAAAGTTGTGAAGTATATGCATTTATGAGATAAAACATTCGCGACTTACAAAATCTGAACCATTTGCTTTCATTAGCAGTGGCAAAAGCACTTGATAAGATAATATAAAATGCGGCAAAGAAGAAAGATGACATTGCATTTATATATGTGTAATGCAACATGAAGTTCTAATAAATTATCAACTAAGTAATATTATTAATGAGTCCATTTTTCCCCAATGAAGGTGTTTCTTAGGCGCGATGAAGACTCTAAGGTACACTTTAACTAACGGTATAGCTCTTCAAATCGTGTTCCCCGAGCTATACCTTATGAGGTTGCTTTATCTTCTTACGTGCGACGTTAATATCTGCTGTCCATGTCGGTGGTGCGGAATTTGTTGATATCGATGCCTCAATACTCAATTATTCACTCTATGGAGGGGCTGCTTCACTGCGTTATGTGAGAAAGGAAAGCTCTTCAGAAATAGTTGAAATTGCATTTATCGGGATTCATAGGATCCCAAAAATAATCCATGTGAAAATTAAATCCAGGCCCGGATATGTTATATAATTTCGCAGTGAGTGCACGAAGCATCAACCTCACGCTCAAAGTTATCATGCCTTAACCCGCCAGACTATCTGGTAGTATAATATCTATACACTATTATACAACTAATATACTATCTGGCAGTATAATACTCAGTAAAAGCGCAACACCCGAAACATATGATGAAAAGCTATGGCGGAGAAAAAAGACAGAAGGTGTAGAACCCTCAGCAGCTGAATTTCAGAGATGAGGCTCCTTCGTTTTTGTTTCGATAAAGTCAGACCAGGAAGCTCTAAAAGCTGATGAATTTGCTGCCGTGGCAGGTGCTTTTTTAAATCTAATTTTTGTTTTGTATTTTTTACTTCAGGTTCTGACAACAACAACAACAAAACAACATCAGTGAAATGACATTTTTTTTTCCTTTGCATGAACACACTTAAATTAATCTAATTGATCACTGAGTGTATTGCAAAATCAGAAATATATTCGTAGAGACTTAGATAAAAAAAAGACCTTTTCACAATGGTGGCAACTAACGCAATTAACTGTCTACAGTGATAAAGCATAGCTAAGAGTTGTCTAGACAATCATTATGAACATATGACTTACAGAAGGTATACTTAACTACAAACTTGTCGAGAATCATGTATTAACGTTCAGTCACAGCTTAAGGTTTAACTCACAAACGACGTACCATTAAAAAGAATTCGAGAAACGCAAGTCAGAGGAGTTGAGCCTCTCTTACCTCATCTTCATTTCCTGTCACATCTAGTGTTATCATGCTCGAGCCAAACAGAATATTGTGGTCCTTTTCCAGAGTCGCTCCAGCAGGAAGTGTGTTTTCATTATACGATCTCACAAACTTGAAGTCACTTGTGCGCGAGCCTGTGGTTAAATACGCGTCATAATTGTAGGAGCTGCGGAGAGTTCCTGCTCCATCCACCTCTGCATAGTTGGGAGGCAGATAGACACTGGGAACAGCAACTGCTCCATCAAACAACAGTCTGGGCTTTCTCCTGTGACAAAACTTCACTGCCAAGATCAGTATGATGAACGTCAGGAAGAAGGTGCACACGGAAACTAATGCAATGATCAAGTATGACGTTAATTTAGAGTTGCTGTCCTCATAAGTCATGTCTTTAAGTTCAGGAACTTCAGAAAGGTTGTCAGAAATGAGTAAATTCACAGCACAGGTTGTAGACAGAGAGGGCTGCCCGTTATCCTTCACTGAAATGACAAGATTCTGCTTCATATTGTCAGATTCAGAAATGTCTCGTTGTGTTTTGATCTCTCCACTATGGAGACCAATGGTGAAAAGTCCCGGATCTGTGGATTTCAAGATCTGATAGGACAGCCATGCATTCTGTCCAGAGTCAGCATCTACAGCGATCACCTTGGAGACCAGAGAGCCTGAGAGAGTGACTTTAGGGACCATTTCAGTCATTAAAGACTTTCCATCTGGAACAGGGTATAATATCTGTGGAGAGTTATCATTCTCATCTGTTATGAAGACTTTCACAGTCACGTTACTGCTGAGTGGAGGAGAACCATTGTCTCTGGCAACAACTTTGACACTGAAGTTTCTGAACTGCTCATAGTCAAAAGATCTCACAGCATGAATCACACCTGTGTCTCCATTAACAGATAAAAATGAGGACACTGGTACCCCATTGACTTCACTGGGTACCAGAGAGTACAGGACAGTCCCGTTCTGTCTCCAGTCTGGGTCATTTGCACTGACAGAACAAACAGAGGTTCCTGGTTTGTTATTTTCACTGATATAAGCACTGTAGGACTGCTGCTCAAATACAGGAGGATTGTCATTCACATCTGAGACAAATAAATGAATTGTCATGTAAGTAGATAATGGTGGAGATCCTCCATCTGTGGCGGTGATGGTAATGTTGTAATCAGATTCTTTCTCTCGGTCTAGAGCTTTTGTAGTTACTAGAGAGAAATAGTTTTTAACAGATGGGTTCAGTTTGAAAGGAACATTTTGCTGAACAGAGCAACGAATCTGCCGGTTTTCTCCAGAGTCTTTGTCTTGAACATTAATGATTCCCACTTCAGTACCTGGATCAGAGTTTTCAGGTATCGGGTTATTCAAAGATTTAAGGATGATTCTAGGCGGATTATCATTAACATCAGTTATATCTATGATAACTTTAGCAGTTGATGACAATCCAGAGCCATCCTGAGCATGAATTCCTAATTCATAGTTTTTTTCATTTTCATAATCGATTTCTCCTTTCACCACAATTTGTCCTGTTGTCTTATTTATAGAAAATAATTTTACAGCTTTGTCAGATATTCTACTGAATTCATATGTCACTTCCCCATTTGGACCTTCATCAGCATCTGTGGCGCTCAATCTGATTATTTCTGTTCCTGAAGGTGTGTTTTCAGCCAGAGTTACCTTATAAACAGGCTGACTAAATACTGGGACATTATCATTGGCATCTAGAACAGTGATGTGAATGACAGCAGTGCCAGACCTTTGCGGGGAACCACCATCAGTGGCTGTGAGTATCATATCTATCTCCTTCTGCTGTTCACGATCCAACTCCTTTTCCAACACGAGTTCAGCGTATTTACCTCCATCTGCACTATCATGAACATTTAAAATAAAATGTTTGTTTCCTTCCAGTGAAAAACTATTGACCGCGTTTTGCTCAATATCTGAATCATGCGCCTCATGCAAACGGAATCGCTGACCTTTAGCTGCTGATTCTGTGATTTCAAAATTAATGCGCTCATTTGGAAATCGCGGCGCGTTGTCATTTATATCTTGAATTTTCAGAGTTATACGTTGAACATCAAGAGGGTTTTCCAGGACGAGCTCATAACTGAGAATGCAGGACATTCGAGATCCACAAAGCTCCTCTCTGTCTATCGTCTCTGCCACGATTAAATCACCAGTATTCAGATTAATATCACAATATCGTTTGCTGCTGTCCTCTGTGTCTATCCGAGCTTTGCGAGCAGATAATTGTTTCACATCCATCCTGAGATCCTTGGCTATATTTCCAATCACAAACTGGCGCTTCGTTTCTTCCGGAATATTGTAGCTCAGATCTGCACAGACGCTTTTCAGAGGAAACAGAAGGAGAGCCACGAAACACGCAAACAAAGGAACTGAAAATAATCCGTATCCCATTTTTGAAGAGTTGATGTTGAACCGGCCGAATAATAAATTAATCTTTGACGGATGATATTCCAATAATTCTCTCGTCATCGACGCACTGTTACTCCATTTTGTGCGACGTTTATTCTATCAGACAGAGCTCATACTGCATACATTAAGTGTGGGAGGAGAGACACGTTAGTTGCACTCTTGGTGAAGAGCGACACTTTGAGTATGTTTCTGTTTATTGCATCTTTCAAGTATTCAATGAAAAGACAACAGTGACCATGCAATTAAGTCTTATGTTTGTACACGCGTATACTTTTATTTTTTTGGTAAATATCTAAAATGTCTCGCATTCAGAGATACACAAATGAAAGTGCTGTCGCTGTCCATGTATGTGGTGCTGAAACCAAATGACCTCAAATACACTGCACAAGAAATTAAGCAACTTTGAAATCATACAAAACAGACGAGTCAATTCATTTTTTTAACGAATTACAGCTTCAAAGAAACTCCGTTCTTTAGTACAATTCAGCTTCAAATTGAAACATTTAAACACTTTTAGGCTGGCAACGTTTTTTTTAGAATAAACTAAACCTTTACACAATACCTTAACAAAGAGATCACCTTCCCAACTTTACTAGCCAATGCGACAATATATATTTTCTAAACACGTTTAAAGGCCGCTATACCCAATAAAAAAATCCAGCAGAGAAAAACAAACAAACTACATAGAATTAAATTCCTCAAAAACAGACATCTGTATGTGTGTCCATCATTTATGAATGCAGCGTTGAAGCACAACAAAAGGATTCTTATAGGAAGTGTACACATTTATGAGATCTGAAATTCACGACCTACATAATCTGTTAATTCTAAATTGTTTTCATTATAGTATAGCAGTGACACAAGAAAAAGACACATGAGAAAATATGAAATAATGTAAAATAAGAAAGATACGTAATTTTACACACATGTAATGCAGGATGACGTTCTAAAAAATAGCACCTACGTCCTTTCTTTAATCAGGAACCACGTTAATGAACTAGGTGATATCTTAATATCTTATAATCAAAAGAAACATCAAAAAATGTAAAAATTAAGAGAGAGTCCAGAGAATTATATTCTCTCTTACCTCATCGTCATTTCCTGTCACATCTAGTGTTATCATGCTCGAGCCAAACAGAATATTGTGTTCCTTTTCCAGAGTCGCACCAGCAGGAAGTGTGTTTTCATTATACGATCTCACAAACTTGAAGTCACTTGTGCGCGAGCCTGTGGTTAAATACGCGTCATAATTGTAGGAGCTGCGGAGAGTTCCTTCTCCATCCACCTCTGCATAGTTGGGAGGCAGATAGGCGCTGGGAACAGCAACTGCTCCATCAAACAACAGTCTGGGCTTTCTCCTGTGACAAAACTTCACTGCCAAGATCAGTATGATGAACGTCAGGAAGAAGGTGCACACGGAAACTAATGCAATGATCAAGTATGACGTTAATTTAGAGTTGCTGTCCTCATAAGTCATATCTTTAAGTTCAGGAACTTCAGAAAGGTTGTCAGAAATGAGTAAATTCACAGCACATGTTGTAGACAGAGAGGGTTGCCCGTTATCCTTCACTGAAATGACAAGATTCTGCTTCATATTGTCAGATTCAGAAATGTCTCGTTGTATTTTGATCTCTCCACTATGGAGACCAATGGTGAAAAGTCCCGGATCAGTGGATTTCAAGATCTGATAGGACAGCCATGCATTCTGTCCAGAGTCAGCATCTACAGCGATCACCTTGGAGACCAGAGAGCCTGAGAGAGTGACTTTAGGGACCATTTCAGTCATTAAAGACTTTCCATCTGGAACAGGATATAATATCTGTGGAGAGTTATCATTCTCATCTGTTATGAAGACTTTCACAGTCACGTTACTGCTGAGTGGAGGAGAACCATTGTCTCTGGCAACAACTTTGACACTGAAGTTTCTGAACTGCTCATAGTCAAAAGATCTCACAGCATGAATCACACCTGTGTCTCCATTAACAGATAGAAATGAGGACACTGGGACCCCATTGACTTCACTGGGTACCAGAGAGTAAAGGACAGTCCCGTTCTGTCTCCAGTCTGGGTCATTTGCACTGACAGAACAAACTGAGGTTCCTGGTTTGTTATTTTCACTGATATAAACGGCGTATGTCTGCTGCTCAAATGTAGGGGAGTTGTCGTTTATGTCTAAAACTTGTATGTTCAGAGTTATATTGGAGGATAAGGGCGGTGTTCCTCCGTCCGTTGCTGTTATTGTTACATTATAATTTTCGATTTGTTCTCGATCAAGCGAACTAGTTGTGGCGATAATAAAATAAGACTTGATGTATGGCTGTAGCTGAAATGGCAGACTCGTCGAAATGGAACAAGTAATCAGGCTGTTTTCACCTGAATCTTGGTCTTTTACGTTTATTACTGCGATCTCGGAACCAGGTGTGATGTTTTCTGGGATTTGTTTTTTTACAGATTTTACAGATATAACCGGCGCGTTGTCATTGACATCATCTATTTCAATAATAACTTTACAGTGGCCTGTCTGACCTCCACCATCCTCCGCCTGCACTTCCAGCTCGAATGAGGAGGCCATCTCGTGGTCCAACTGCCCTTTAACAGATATTTCTCCGTAATTTTCGTCAATTGTAAATAACTCTTTTGTGTTGTCGGATAGGTGATTGATGTAATACGTGATTTGCCCATTTGCACCCTCATCCGCATCGGTCGCAATAATTTTTATGACAGACGTTCCGAGTGCTGAATTTTCAGACAAACGAGATGTGTACAAAGGCTGCGAAAACACTGGTGCATTATCATTCATGTCTAACACGCGCACTTCAATAACAACAGTTCCAGATTTAGGAGGATTTCCCCCATCGACCGCTGACAAAATCAAGGAATGCTCTCCCTTTGTCTCTCTATCCAGGCTGCTTTTCAAAACAATATCCACATACCTGTCTTTATTTAATTTCGTATCAAGAACAAAATGCTCGTTTTGATTGAGAATGTACGTCTGAACTGAATTCATGCCAACATCCAAATCCCGTGCGCGAGCTATTTGCAATTTGCTTCCGATCGCTGCTGCTTCGCTGATCTCAAGTTTCATTGACTCTTTTGGGAAAATAGGAGGGTTGTCATTGATGTCCTGGACCTCCAAAACAACGTTATGAAGCTCTAAAGGATTTTCAAGAATGAATTCAAAGTGCATGAGGCAGGGGGAGGTGGTACCGCATAGCATCTCTCGGTCGATCCTTTCAGAAACAAAAAGATTTCCAGAATTCAGGTCTACTTCACAATACCTTCTCTCCCCTTGATAATCCAAACGGGCTTTGCGAGACCCCAAGCGATTAGAATCCAAATCAAGCTCCTTACTTAGACTTCCAATGACATATTTTGTCATCGTTTCCTCCGGTACAGAATAACGAACATCAGCAGTGGTCACGCAGAAGATAAGCGACGTTATCCACAATCCCCATCTGATCCAAAACAATTTAAACGTTTTCTCCATATTTTCTGGAATGTAATAAAATAAAGCGTTGTTTCGAAATCTTCCTCCTAAATAACCGATCTATGTCGTGGACAGCACTGCTATTTCGACTATTGACTGTTGTTAACAGAATAGAAAAAAAAAAACACTCGTTCTGAATGGGTGTGTTCTCATGCCCCTCAAAAAAGCAGAGTTAATCAACAGCGACACTGTGTGGTTCAGTTGAGTTTAGGTAAACAACATGTGAGGTTTAATTCATGGTGTGCAGGCGCTCCATAGTTACAGAGATGTTTCTGATCACTTGGGTTTAAAATACATTCTTACACAGCATGTCAAAGATAACCACGAGACATAATTATTGACTGATAGAAAGATGTTTTTTTTTCTTCTAAACCAACAATACAAACAACAACAACAATAAAATTGACTTTTAGTGACATTGCGGATAAACCAACATCAGGCGTATTATTATGACATTACAGTCTTTAAAAGGTTTATATTTTAAATGCATACTCTACCTTTTATGAGCGTTTATACTGGTCAATTATATGTCGTATAAATTTTGTATAGTTCATACAATCTACACATGCTACAAACTGTCACGTTTCTTTCAGCACCATGGACAGCACACCCCAGATTCGCCGGACATGTGCTAATATGTCTGTAGAATTAAATTTGATTTAACAAGATATTCAGTACACAGCAATGAAATGTGAAATATGAAAGATTGCACATCAGAGAAGTCAACGTACAACATTTTCCAACGAGTAAAATGCAAACGAAAGACGTTATTTCTATCCTGCAAAAAAATAACCTCTTGTAGATTAAATGATCCAATTCCAGTGCCTTTCTTTTGTCTTTTTTTTGTTCCGAAAAAAAGGAGGCATAATTTTGCTGAAGCATCACGATCAGAAAGATGACAATTCCAAAGCACACACTACTTTCACTCTTTACCAAGTCTGTCCCATTGTATTTCAATGTTTTCCCTTCACCAAGTCACTGATTTTCACCTATTTCAAACTATTGCAGTTCCAGAACGATAAAACACTTACAGTTGAAGTTTTGTAATTCGCTTCCTATAATTTTTCAAACAAACATGCAAACATACAGCTTGATCCTAATATTTCACACCTAGGAGAACAAATCAAGGCAATTTGTTTGAGAAGACGTTGTGGTTTGTGCAGGTGAAACATTCAGGTCCATCTATTCTTAGCCTACACGTCTTGCAATAGAAAGCTTAGTCAAGTTGCAATATGACCTGCCTTTAACAAGCTTCTCTTTGGGAACTTATTACAAATGTACAATTGGTAAAATGTTTTGGGTCAGTACTTTGGATTTTTAAGACAAAAATGCATATGTGGATATTTAATGTTTAGTGCAGAAGATACAGAAGAACATAATTAACGGACTATAGTACTATTACTGACAATATAATTAGGCGAAATTAAAACCACAGAAAAATCTGAATACTTATGAAAGAAAACTTTATTTGTGATTTATAAACAAAACACATTACCAGATTTCATAAAGTAATATAAAATAATAAACACCATTACACTGATGAGCAGGTGTACAAAAAAAATTGTCCAACATATTTGCACCGTCAAAGTCAAAAGCATAGTGCCACCTAGGCACTGGATGATTTGATATATAATTACTACACACAAGCAGAATACACAGACCCTTTTTATTTTCTCTTTTATCATTTTCGACATTTTTGTATTTGTTTTTTAGTTTTTTTCTGAAGGAAGAGGCTTATATCATAGGGATGTATGAACTGGTTCACATTACAGTGTTATTGATTTAAAAGCCTAGCACAAAACGAAGAATTGATCCTTTCAAGTTGCAAAAATCATAAGGTTGTAAAGAAAAGCAATTTAGACCATAACACTACAGCATTACATATATCTAGAATGTTAATGTCAACGTTGATCACCACAGATCCGATATCATTTCTTTGTCTTCTTTGTACACTCTATGCATGTATGTAATCAGTTTATGTTTGTGTATGTTTGAGTAAATAATTCGATTTATGTTTCCATACTTCAGCAGAGACGATACACATCTCCAAATTCCATCATAAATGAGAAAAAAATAATTATGAAAAACATATCTGTTCATTTATATCTATATATAATTTCTGTTTTAATTGCGTTTAACATGCAAAACAGTCACTTGGTGATCTGACAGCACTGAACCACACCTGAAAGAGACTTGAGTGTCTTTGTGTATGCGTGTGTGCGCATTGTGATGATATGGTCTCATAGCAGCACAAACATCTCTCCTTTACGGAACAGTAACTTTACAGAATTAGAAGGGAAAGAAAGGAGAGATGTGCTCCCTCTAAAAAACAGAAAATTGTCTGAATGTTAAGAAAACATTCGTATTATTTACAAAATTCGAATCAGCAACTATGGAACTGTCATGAAGCTATGTCTCACCATTGATTATATACAGTAGAAAAACTCCTTACTGTCCACCAATGTGGTCTGTTCGGTCTAAACTCCGCTCACCCTTTATCATTGCCTGATAAAGCACCATATTCCATAGCTAAACATGTCCACAATAAGCATGGCTGCATAGTCCATGGTGGTTCCACTGCTGTGAGAGCATAAACACTGGTGTGGGTCTTGAGTTTTGCATGTGCATGTAGGGGCCAGTACATGTGCTTATGTTTCCAGCACAAGGAGTGACAATAATATTGACATTTCACAGGCTAGATTTTTCTGCTTTCTTGACACATTGTACAATACGAGCCACCAGGGGGCAGTACTGACATGGAGCCAGTATTGCACACCAGATAAAGGGAGGTTGGCAAGATGAGAAATGCAAATGTTAAAAGCAGTAGGTAAGGGCAAGAAGCTGGACTAAGACATTAAGCTGGCAGGAAGTGGGATGACGTCTATCAAACATTCAAAACAGCAGCAAAGGAAGTAGGTGTGTTTTAAAAAGAAGCGACAAGCATCCTTTCTACTATTTTACAGACTTTTGAGAGGCTGTTGTGCTTCAGTCCTGTTGTGGTGTTAGCTGTACAGCGTGTGGAGAGCCTGTTCAGAGTGTGTTTCGTTTTAGAGATTTTGCTGTATGCACATAATTTGGTTGTGCAAGACCTTGGACTATATAAGATGAGATTTACTTGCTCTTATAAAATATACGGAAATTTCAACATTAGCTTGGGAGCAGGACAGAACCTTTTTTATCTGAGTGTAAAGCAAGTGTCTTGGATTTTTCGCTGCTACATTCCCATCTCTGCAGGCGTTTACTTTAGATCTGATCTAGAAATCAGACACTGGTCTTTCTGATAATTCAGTTAGATTTGTGTCACTTTTTTCTTTTACAAAGTTTTGTATCCAGCAGATCAAGGCATGAGACGGGCCAGGAGAGGTTTTTTCTTCCCTATTTGAAGTTGAGGGAGGAAGGCAGGGATGGAGTCAGAGAAAACTCTTGGTATGACATGAGTTCATATCCAGTTTAACTGGACATTTGTTTGATCCTTTTGAAAGAGGAGAGAGACTTCACTTGATGTTGTTGAAAATGTCATTCACAAGGTGCGAGTGGGCTTAGTTTGCATTTTACAGACTGGAGTGCTTTCTTGGACATTGCTGATTAATTTCTGCACAACAGAGTAGAACTAGAGAAATTGCCAATCAGAGTTATGGAAACATGTTTACAAGGTTAATTTGTGATTGTTATGTTCATGCGTAGAGCACAAACTCTGTTCTGACTGAGACTTGAATTGGTAGATACGGTATATAGAAGAACCTTTCTCTCTTTACATTTTCTGTATTTTTGGTTTTCTCTTTCTGTCAGCGTTTGCTACAAACTGTAATATTGTAGTGAGACGTTCTTCATTATTCCTCTCCATCATCTTTCCCTTTATCCTTCTTGTCCTTCTTTTCCTTCTTCTTCTTTTTCTTCTTCTTGGACTCCTCTTTCTTTCCAAAGGTGATGAACTCGCCCTTATCATCAACGGCACCTGGGTCCTGTCGGATGGAGATGATGGCAGGAGAACCGGGAATGATGAAGGCTTCAGGAGGAATCTCTCCTGGCTTCAGGGCTTGTGGAGGACCATAGCCGGGGCCTGCACCATAGCGGAAGCTCCAGCTGTTACTGTTGATTCCAGCTCCAACAGGAGGGGATAGCTGTCCCTCTCCCTCCCCATCTGAATGAGAACAATTGAAAGTATTAGATTGCATCATTGTCAATGTTTTAAAGTAAAGCAAGATATTGGTTTGCCAAAGTAGAAAGAAGAAGAAGAAGAAAAAAATCAGGTTAACTGGTAAACAAGTTAACTCCTATTTTCTCCAGGGGTACTACATTTGTAATTCGACTCTTGTGAATAGCATTAAACAAAGAAATCCTCTCAATTCCAAGATATATATACATGTATGTATGTATGTATGGATGGATAGATAGATAGATTATTGTGATTATTATTTAATGTGTAACATTAAAAATAATTTCTGTAATTAACTCAGCTTATTAATATTTTTCAACATATTTGGTATGTTGTGCAAACCACAAAGCTGAAAAAGGAAAAGGGAAAGGATATCACAGAGAGACCCTGAGGACTATCTGTCAAGGTCAATAAGTATCTATAAATATCTGATAATATTAGTTTGTCATGACATGGCTGGGGTTGTAAAATGTAGTGTGGTTCGACCCCCCAAAACTTTTTTGAATGAATGAATGAGTTAATTGTTACTACTTGATGGCAACTACATGACAAAAGTCATTACATTTAAACATTTTCTGAAAATACTAACTCAAAGAGTACACTTCTAAGAATTTAGTATGTGGGTTTAATAAATATATATATATATATATAACAGAGTCATTTTGCTCGGACACAGTTCTGAATAGTATTGTACACGCGGTTACTAAGGTTTCTTTACAAACTCTAAAATGCTTTGTTGCTTTTTGCCTTTAACGGTCTGCTTGAAAACAAATGCGTCTATCAGTAATAACATCTTTGTCGATGTCAATGTAATCTGGGAATTCCTGGACAGTGATGCTAACTCCTGCGCCTCTTCTTCCAAGATAGCATCTAGAAGGCTTTATTTTTTCTGCCACTTCCGCGAGTTCTTCTGTGGCTGCGTGGCACTGTAACTGAAGCATCACTGGATTCAGCGACCATACGGACTGATACACGTGCAACGCAAACTCAGCGCATGCTCAGGGAACTAGGTACAATCATTAGTCACGAGATAACCATGTGAATTCGTAAATTTGTCCCTCTTTTGTGCTCAAGATATTAGGGTTTGGCAACATAAAAGAATCGACATAACCGATAAGAAAATGCTTAGACAAATAGGGAGTTTGGCGGTTCCACTTCAAAAACGTCGACATAATAGGGTTGGCGAGTTAACCGAGGTCGAGAGAAGTGGACTCCACTGTAAATATATATTCTCTCTGGATAAATATTGGCAAAAACAATATGCATCAAATGCATGATTGGAGAAGCATGTTTTTCTTTATTTAACACTGATCTAAACCTACAAGTACACACACACACACACACACTCTCTCACTCTTGAGTGCACTTTCATACAATGTTCATGTTTTAAAGTGTACTACCCCAACAGGGACAGAGAGCTGAGCACAGAGTGAGAGACTTATGTACTACTTTTCCTACAGAAGCAGGGCTCTTTGCCACACCAGTTACTCTATGACCTACTTTCATTTCTGTGTTTTATTTAGATCTAACCATTGCCCTGAAATGCAATTCTGTTTGTTTTTGATCTGTACGTTTATGACCACACGGCTTATTTCAATAAATGCAAAACCTAGCAGGGATTATCCATTTTGATATTCTTTCCTCAGCTTAAATGAATCTGCATGGGTGGATTGTGCATAAACGTGTGTCTGCGACAACTAGACTAAATTACGAATCCTTCACACACTCAGTTTCAGGCACATCTAAATTTAGAAACTTCAAACACAGCCATTAAAATGCAAACAGCCCCTTTTTTTCTATTGCCACTGATCCAATATGTATAACTGTTCAAAATCTTGACCATCCTGAAAATATACCACCTCTGCATCGATATATATATACCACCTCTGCAGGCAGATGTTGCAGAAAAGTAAATGAGTGAGAGTTTATGTGCACACTGTTTGCTCCCCCTGGGCTTGACGGATCACTTTGGCTGAGAAGGTCAGAAATTGTGGTTTACAGTGGTAGCATTTACTTGCAGAGTGGACAGATCTCTAGTGAGAGAGTAACTCATGTGTTCATGTGTTAGTCACACCTCACTCCATCTCCCTGTGGCTTTCATTATGGCAGCAATATCAGTGCATGTGTGTGTCTGCCTGTTAAGTTTCATGTCAGAGCAGGTCAACTGAGCAAACTAGTTCTCCTCTTTATGAGAAGCTAAAGAGAAGATTAGCACAGTGAAGCTAGAAGCAAGTTTAAAACAAACTTTCATTGGCTTTCTCTCTTTGATATAAAGGTCAATGACAAATAAGCGTACGTGAGAAATAAAACATGGGGCGCAATCGTGCAATGTTTCTAAGACGAAAAAATGAAGTTTTGACCATATTCTGTACATGAGGATCAAATGTTAAATTTGCATCAAATATCACCCCCACATTTTCACATTTTGTTTGAAACTCCAAAGCAGAGCCATCCACAATTAAGGTTATTTGCGAATTTGTTGGGGTGAGCCGATGAGCCGATGACTCAAAACAGATCCCTGGGGAACACCAAATTGCACTACCCCAACTTTGGTTTTACATCCACTCAGTGATACAAACTACTTTCATTTAATAGTGTGTCAGTAACACCAAAAACAGATTCCAAATGACTGAGTCAAAGAAAATGATCAACTGTCAAAAGCTGTGCTAAGATCAAGAAGAATTAGATTTGAAAGACAGCCAGAGTCTACAGCGATAACAGGTCATTTGTGACCTTAACTAATGCTGTTTCTGTGCCATGTAGTTTGCGGAAGCCAGATTGGAGGGGCTCAAAAAGATTATTGACAGAGAAGTGAGCATTTAATTGAGAAGCCACAGTTCGCTCAAGCAATTTAACAAAGAAAGGGGAGATTTGAGATGGGACGAAAATGATTGAGGTTGTCCCAGTCTGCATTGGGCTTTTTTTTTTATAGGTGTTACAGCAGCAGTTTTAAGTGCAGCAGGCACAACACCCATGCACAGTGAGTCATTTACAATACTCAGGACAACAGGGAATAAAGCAGCAAAACATAATTTAAACAAATCACAAGGTATGGGATCAACTATGGAAGATTTCAATTTTAAAACTTTCTTTCCAAGGGAAAGAAAATCAAGTAAGTAAAAATTAGAGAGACAAGAGCCAGAAAAACGTGTGATCCTAAAAGCCGAATCAGACGAAACAGAAGCAATGCATTTGCGACCATTGGCAATCTTTGAACTGAAATGATCAAGAAAAATATTACAAAGATGAACTGAGGTAGGTACACATCTTCTTAACTGAACCCAGTTTTGGACCTTTTCCAGACTGATTGATCGCAATTACATTCTTTCTCATTTGTTCCTGGATTTCTTTGGATCTTGGCAGGATCTCTAGCTTTTGAAGATCTTTTGGTCTACTTCACTTTGTCAGGCAGGTCCTATTTCAGTGATTTCTTGTGTGTGTGTGTGTGTATAATAATATGGCATGATAATAATGTCTCAACTATATATATATATATATATATATATATATATATATATATATATATATATATATACAGTGGTACCTCGAGATACGAAATTAATCCGTTCCGAGGCGGCCTTCGTATAATGAGTTTTTCGTATCTTGGAAAACATTTTACATGTAACCATCCAAAAACAACCCATTAAATTTCATAATAAAGCTAAATTGACCTATAAACAATGAAATAACGTAAAATGTCGAAGCTTACCTTTCGAGTGAGGCTATCTCCGAAAGTGGCGGCAGAGGAGGAGGAGGACAAATGGCAGATAACGTACGTACGTACGTACACTTAACTTTACGAAAACACTTACAAAATTAAAAGTTTCGGGTGCGGAGTGGCTGAGCTAAAGCACGCCAGCACGTATGTATAGAAGATGCATGATGGGAGGGATGCTGTCCAATTAGAGAGAAGGATCTCATGGCTTGGCTAGCATCAGGAACCAATGGGAGAGCAGGAGGATGGTGGCGAGTCTACTATAACTAAGATGTCGGCGTGCGGCGCGAGTTTCAAAATTGTTATGGGGCGAATCTTGGACTTTCAGAAACCTTTCGTATCTTGAAAACTTTTCGTATGTAGAGCTGTAAAATTTTTCGTCCTTGCTTTCGTAACTTAGATTTTTCGTAAGTTGAGCCTTTCGTATCTTGAGGTACTACTGTATATATATATATAGAGAGAGAGAGAGAGAGAGAGAGAGAGAGAATTGTGTGCATTTAAATAAATATATTGTATCTAATAAGCCTTCATGTGTGTGTATATATATATATATATATATATATATATATATATATATATATATATATATATATATATATATATGTGTGTGTGCTCTTTTTTGTGCTATTTTGGTCCTTTTAGGTCTTTAGCCTCCGGTCCTTATTAAGTTGGCTTGAGAAAGCCAACTTAGTGATATTGTATCTAAACTTATTATTATTATTATTCTTCTTACCTAAAATTCTCAATGCATCTCCTCCTAGAGCTTTAAAGCTACAACCACTAAACTCTGCTCAGACTTCAGACCTGTTCTGACTTGAGTTGCTATCCCTTTTCAGACTGATCAGACTTATGATTTTTGATAAAACTGAAGATTAAAGTCATAAAATCTCCATAGACTTTCACTAATGAAGTGAAAACTGAATTTTAGATAGAGCGTCCACTCCATCTGTTGGTAACATCACAACATTACACCTGATATATAATACATTTCAATACAGTATGTGTGAACATGTCCATTCCAATGGGCATGCATTTTATTTTTTTAAATCCTGAAAAAAAACTTGCAGGTCTACAATCGATTTTTTACTTTAATTAGTAAGTTAAATCTCTCTATTTTACATTCATAATATCACAAAATTACACCCCTGTCAGTGAGAGCACTGAAGTTTGAACGAATCAGAGCGCTGCAATTCAAAGCCTCAAAGCTTTTCAAAGACGCCATTACTGCTGGAGAGAGGGATCATAATCTCCTAAAATAGATTTATGTGAGAGAGTTTATGATCAAACGGAAATTGTTTCCGATTATCAAGTAACCGCTGCAGCGTGTTTCCTTGAAGATTTATGCACTTATATGGCCAAATTGTGACTCTCATTCGTCTTTACTCGGCAAAGGAGTACATTACTATGGGGAAGGTAAGTGAAGTTTAAACGCGCGTCCTCCTGGACTCGCGCCAAAGCATAACCGTCTAAGCACCTACGTTTATTTATAGCGCTCATTTATGTACTTTATTGCCGAATTCTGACTCTCGCTCGTGTTTGCACGGGGAAGACACATGTACATGGCTTCCCTGAGCAGCGCGCGCTGACTCTCTTCAAATGCAGCGTCTAACAGTCAAAGTTATTTATAACTAATTCTTGAGTATATAGTTACATTGTGTTAATTCTTTTATCTGCTTTTAACTAAAGTCTGACTCCTGTTCTCGAGTTCAAACGTGCTTCCTGAGCAGATTCGCTGATAGATCGATGTTTTGTGAACACTTAAACAGTAAATGAAATAGGATTTTTAAAGGATGCAAAAAACATGGCAGATCGATTCAAACTGTAAACTGCTTGAGATTAAAAAAAACTGCATTACTCTGCTGCATTACATGAGCAGGAATTATTTAAAAAATACTAATATTTAAGTTATTTTGTTTCCCATGGAGGAAGGCTTTATACAAATATTACATTGCGTTGATTCCTTTATCTGCTATAATTGCCGTGTTGAACTGAAGTCTGACATGGCAGATCGAGTCAATCTGAAAACTGCTTGAGATTAGAAAAAACTGCATTACTCTCCTCATTGTACTTTAGCAGCAGTGGCGTAGCCACGGGGGGGGCTGGGCCCCCTCATTTACATGTGCGGCCCCCTCAGATTTTCAATTGTTTAAAATCGCGACTGTGAAAACTAAATTGAAAACATTTACAGCTGCACAAGACGATCGCAACGCACACCCACAGTCAACAATAGCGCGCTGAGTGTTACACTATAACCAGTCTGGCTGAATGGTTAAGGTAATGGACTAACAATCCTATGCGGTTTTCATGCGCAGGTTCGAATCCAGCCGATTACGTTATGCTCAGGTCCCCTCATTTTAAGCTGGGCCCCCTCAAAAATAAAATTCTTTTAGTATATATAAAAGGCTACATATAGTGTAACTGTGGTGTAACTGCAGTCTCTTTTGAAAGTGATTAGCCTATATTAATAATGCTTAATTACAGCTTTAAAATAGAAATAAAACAAAGTATTATTCACAGTATCATATATATATATATATATATATATATATACACACACACACACACACCTCTATACATATTATATATATATATATATATATATATATATATATATACATACACATCTATTTAGTATATATAAAAGGCTACATATACATGCAGTGTAACTGCAGTCTCTTTTGAAAGTGATTAGCCTATACTAATAATGCTTAATTACAGCTTTAAAATAGAAATTAAACAAAGTATTTTTCGCATTAGTGAAAACTGACCGTTAAAAGCCAAGGATGTAATTAAACCGTAAACATTTTTTTAAACTAATTACAATTTTCCAACACTTTGGGGATCAAAAAGCATAATTATAACTTTTTTTTAAGTTTAAACTCTCAAAACTTTTTAAGCTAATTAACGATAAATCTTGCTAACAATATGCTAATTCAGCAAATTCTTGCCAGCAACATGCTTATTTATGTTAAATGTTGCTAATGACTTCAGAATTCATACTAAATCTTGCTAGCAACAAGATAATTAACATTAAATATTGCTAGCAAAATTGATCATCAATTGATTAAAGATTAAATTATGATCAAAGAACATAACGACACCTTAGTAACTGCCTAGAAACAACGCAAGGCAATAACTAACAAGAGTATATATGCTCAAGATCTAATTCTTTCCATCTATCCATCTGTAAACTTTCAAAACTTTTTAAGCTTTTACAAATAAATTTAACTTTCAGGCTAGGCTTTCTCAAGCCAACTGAAGTTTATATCATAAACTTCCTCTATCTAGTTTTATTCCTATGATGCTTCTACCTCTCTTTTTCTCTACCTTCCATTCCTCTCCCTTTCCACACCTTGATTGTTCTTCCATTTTGAGCATGACTGGTTGCCATGGAAACCTCCTCCCCCATCCCTACTCGCCCACTCCCAGCTGCTCCTGCTGCAGTATCTAAGATTCATTGTTGTTGCCTGGCAACAAGTCACACAGTGTTTCCTAGCAACAGGACCACCAGAGGGGTCTGCCAATCCTAAACCTCTGTGCATCTCCAACCCCCGCATCCCCCCATCTCTTTCAGCATCACTCTCATTCTATCATCTCTTTCCTTCCCCTATTACTCGCCATCTCTCTGCATCCCACATGCTTAATTCTTTAAATGACTCTGAGTATGGCAGCCTCATATATCTTTTGCTTTCTATATCACATTCATCTGTGTCTCATTTTCCTGTTTGGCCTCTTTTCTGCTCCTCCTGATCCCATGACCTCAACAGTGTTATAATTTACAAGCACTAAACCAGCCCTTACACAACACACCTGCACTGACTCAGTAACTCAATATTAGCTTTATAATTATAACAACACCCGATTGTATGTGGAGAACAAGACTTATTTTCATAAGCATATCAGATTTAGAGTTAAGTTCATCCTTCTTCTTCCAACCTCTCTGTAGACTGCTAATAAAGAATCAATGGATTCCTCCATCTCGTCTCCTCCTTTCCCCCTCTCTCAAGTCGAGTGTGCCTCTCTTGATCTGTCCCACTTACTCTATCCATTTCTTCCCACTGTCTGCTGTCATTCCAGTCCAGCTCTGCTCTATCAGCCTGTCAATATCTCTACCATCCCCTACCCAGGAGACCCACCTCTCTCCCTTCATTCCTCTAATGGCACATTAGATTGATTGTCCTCTGTCTATCAGGCTGATCTTTGAGGAGAAGCATATCTCTGTAATGCAAATTCAATAACAGGCCTCATGCGTCGCAATATTTAGATACGTTGGTACTGAACTTCAGTAGAATAGATGAAAGATGCTATCCGAAGCATATCATGCTCTTACTCAAAATAAACACTTTTGGTTCATTGTGTCAACTGATGATTATATTGCAAAATACGTGTTAGAATGAGGCATGTCAGGTACATATCACTAAATTTTAAATGACTGGCCTTGATACATCAGTATTTGTTAAAGGGAATCTATTCTATCTTTTTACAAAGTCTTGATTTTATTTTTGGAGTCTATCAGAATAGGTTTTCATGTTTGAATGTTCAAAAGACCTCTTTGTTTTTCACCTATTTTACATTATTGCAGCACCCCTCTATTCAGTAAAGCTCTTTCTAATTCCGATCTCTATGAAGCCCCTCCTTCCGAAAAGCACAATGTGCTCTGATTGGTCAGCTGGATCCTTTGGACAAGTGTTAAAGTGTATTTCAGAAATGTCATGCCCCTTCCCATAACTGCAAATTTCATAACTGCCATAACCGCAACTCAACCAGGCCTCCAGGCGTTTCAGGAGATCAGAAACAGTATGCACTGTTATAGAGAATAAGTCTATTCAGAGTAGAATTTTTTTCATGCTCAAACATGAACTTTGAACGTGTAAAAAGAAAAACACAAAAGGACCCATTTATTAAAAATGAATTTTGGACTAAGAAACAAGAATAAATTGATATATATATATATAGAATATTCTGGACCCCAGCATGTAAAAATAGCTCAAGTCAGACTTGAAGGCTTGTTCCCTGTCATTTTAGATCTTGGGAAAACGTATTGTAATACAGAGCAAAAATTAAAAGAACACTTTATACATGGATTGGAGATCTTTCAGGGTTTGCAAGACCATAAAAGAGCAAAGAAAGTGGAAAAGCTGACGTTTCTGGATGAATGAGTTTAACCTGCTTTAAACAGTTTTTAAACATGCATGAATCCAGGTCAGTTTGAATCATCTTCAATATGGGTCAAAAGTTTTAGTCGGCGTTGATTTATTTCTAAGATTCATTACAAGAAATTCAGAATTGCCATATGTATTAGGAATACTAATTTGAACAGATGTAATAGGTTGATAAACATGATAATTTTGCTCGAGAGAAAATGACCAGATTAGCAAGAGCACGAAGTTTTGCAAGAAGATGATGGAGTCGTTGGTTTTGGATGATTAAGTTTTAATCACACTGTAGACGTCTTTAATATGTGACCTCACCTGCAGCACTGGAGACTGTGGGCCAGTTCTGGACCAGCATGCCTTGTGCTCCCTGCATCACAGCTGAAGCCTCCTCCATATGCACAGAGCTAAAACCAAACAAGTTTGAATTAGTCTTGAAATATCAAACATCCAGTAACTCATTGGACTGCTATTTAAAAAGGCAGAGAAAATGCTCGGTAAAAGTGATGTAAAATACATTTAACTTTGAAATACAGCTTTGCTTTTGGGCTGTGAAAGTAAATAAGATGTGCAACGGGGACAGATGTGTTAGAGTGTATTTTTCTGAGCTTTGGTCTGAAGGTGCGCGTGATGGTGAAATAACATGTGACAGTGTGTGCTAGACTATCTGTGATCTAATATGTCTGTGCGTGAGGTGATATGTGTGTGTGTGTGTGTGTGTGTGTGTGTGTGTGTGTGTGTGTGTGTGTGTGTGTGAGTTGTAATGGTGGTGCCATGATGCTTTAACTCCTTCAGATGTGTTGACTGGAAAGCACATTGACAGTGTATAAATGTATACTGCCTACATGATACACGGATATGCAGAACTACATAATAAATAACTACTATATACTATATATATATATATATATATATATATATGTGTGTGTGTGTGTGTGTGTGTGTGTGTACGTACAATGTAATTTCATTATGTCTGATTATAGTCTGTTAGCAGTCTGTTGATAAGTATTTTAAAATGTAATACAATGCAACTACAAGTACTTAATTTTTGGAATCTGATTTTTGAAATAAGTAAAAACAGTAACAGTGTGTAACATTATTACAGTTAAAATAACTCATATCTAATATATTTTAAAATGTAATTATTTTCTCCAGCCATCAGTATCACATTATCCATATGCTCATTTGCTGCTCAAGAAACATTTCTTATTTTTATCAATGCTTAATATTTTTGTGGAGACATTATACATTTTTGCAGTGTAGGAATGGTAAAGAATTACTGGAGAAATGTAGAATGAAAGATGATATAAAAGGAAAGGCATTCATCAGAGAAAAAAAATGGATTGTATAGAAAATGTATTCTATTTTCAACATCTCCCTTCTCTCACAAGGGCCCATTTCATAATCTGATTTCCCCTAATACATTGCTGGGTTTCTTTACCATCTTTATCTTCCCTCCATTCCTCTCTTCATTTCTCTTTCTTGGTCTGTCAGCAGGCCATGCATAACATAAGCCTGGGAACTTCTGGTAGACAGCTGAAGATGTACTATGTACTAAAAATTTCAACAAATATCCTAGATGCACCCTAGAGCTGCGTCCATGCATTACATTAAAGAGACATTTCATTACCTACACACACTCTTCAGCGATGGCTTTTGGCTTTTAGCATGGCTCTTTGTGTTTATCACCATGGAAACCACAATCAGACAAGCACCCACATAAAGAGCAGATCTGTGAATAGTGCCACTGCACTCCTATACATCCATTATGAATATACAGACATGAGGAGCAGAAAGGAAGTGGGTATAGCAGGGCATCTGCAATGCAGCACAGGGTGTGCCCAGCCTCTACAGCTCCCATAACTCTGATCCAGTGTGTGTGTTAGCATGATGGATCTTTCTAATTCCCTTAAAGCTGAAATGAGACCCTGTGCCTTGTGGCAGAGTGAATCAGTAACTTTCTAGCCTAAGGAGATGTTTGTTGATTGAGGTGTGTGGATTTAAAGCCTGTAGTGGCAAAGGATTTTACTTCATGTAATGTATGTGTTTGCATGAAAACAGACAAGTGGAAAATTACTGTTCTGTGTGTTATGTATGTATGTATTTCTGTTATGTCAGCACATTAAAAAGAGGTTGTAGTATGTCTCCTAGTCATCCTCGAGATCTTTAGAAGCGGTTCCTCAATTATTTCAACACAGCATGGACACAACCTTCATGACTTGTGAAGTATGTATTTAAGTCAATTGGGTTTGCATGTCATTGCAGTCTCACTATTAGATGGACCAACTGGAGAGAAGGAGCTAAAGATGTCTAAACTAAGAGAAAGCTTATAATTTTATAATTTTTAATAATAATGACAACATGGCATAATTTACAGAAACCTTTAAACATTGTCTCCTTAAATTAAGCTAGAGGAAATGGTTGAAATTGAAATAACAAATGTAATCAAGGATATGGAACATGGAGTTGGTAAAATAGTTTTTAATGTTTTTGAAAGAAGTCATTGTGGAGTTGTAACTTTTATCAGGATTTTTTGATGAGTCGAAAGAATAGCAGTCATTTAGAAATCTAATTATAATGTGTACTTTATCTTTAAAAACACATCTTTAGCAAATATCAAAACTAATATTTCCTTTCCACTCTGTACATTTAATGTTGTGATAAATAAATTAACTAAATTCACATTTAAAATTATTGATTTTAATACTTACCGTTTTATTTATTGTCAACCATAACATATGAATTGATTTATCAGGAAGAATTGTAATGTGGGTGTATGTCTAAATGTAATATATGAATATTTAATAGTCTACTATATTTATATAGTGCTCAAAGTGGCTGTTGTCGCGTCACACCGCAAAAGCTGGAAATAGTCTACACTGGATGCATTAAATATGATTCCTTTGAATATGAAATAACATCCAGTGTAGACAGCATCACTGATTATAATGGGTTGTATTGGCTTGTGTTGTGTCACATCTCATGGCTTGCCTCTGGTGTAGATATGGTGTAAGTGAATTTCCATCTATTTTTTTTTCCCCTGTGTGTAAATGTCTCCTGTGCCCCTTGTTCCACCAGCCTTCAGTCACAGACTGAACCATCCCTGGAGATGAGCCCACAGGGTAGCACAACATTATCACATAAAACAGACAGCCCTTCACCCTTTGGAAACTGTATGTGCGGTGGCCTTGTTGTCTCCAGATGTAAGTGTGTATGCGGGTATGTGTGAAGAGTTAGAGAGAGAATAAATATTTAGCATTTTAGCGATGACTCATTTTGTCAGCATTTGTGCATTGAAATGCTCCCCCTGAGATTTAAATTGCCTGCTTATCGGGTGTGGGTAAGCTCACACAATCAGCTCATCTGCTAGCTTGTCCTTTATGCTTGGTTGTGAAGGACTGTGCATCTGCTGTGGAGAATGCTGATGACCTACATACTCAAGATCAGACTGCAGAGCCACTATGCCAGGGAAAGGCCCTTAGCAAACGCTTCAAAGCTTGTGTTTGTGCATGATGAAGGCAGACAGAGCACAGTTGGTCCACAGAGGAAAAGGCAAGAGGTCACGAGGAAGTCAGAGAGCTCCTGGTGGTCATGATTCTGGTGTTTCCATGGCTCTCTATAGCCATTTGTAAACTTCAACACTGACAAAATGTTTATGTTTTACTAAATTGCTGCACAGTCGTTTTTCATGCGCCTTTATCAACTGCAAACTTAAACAGACACAAGCTATTATAGCTTTAATATGGTCGTGGAATGAAATCTAAGGTTTCGTTTCCATGACAACGATTTAATAAACGGAAATGTTTTTCCTTTCTACGACAATGTGTCAAAATCATCTCCGTTCACACAGATTTGTGAAAATGACTAAAAATGCCGTCTTATGCATGCCAGTCCAGTTGTTGGCGAAGTCACTTTGTAATGAAACACTATGCGTCTATAGACTGAACCAATAATACACAAGTACATGGGCGTTTGTAGTTTCCACGGAACTGAGAATATGAAAACAAGTTTTTGAAACATGTTTTCAAAAGTTTGTGCTTTCAGGCCCCCAGATTGTTGTGTAAATAAACAGCCAAAATGCATTTCATTTATTTATTTTTTAAACAGTTATTTTATATTTATTTAATATAACAGTATATTTTTAATAACAGTTTATTTTTAACAGTTTTTTTTTTTTTGCTTAAAACATTATCATGCACTGAATTGCATTGCTTCCTAAATCATCTTTGAAAACAAGAAATACATGAAGAAAAATATATTGCTAACAGTAATTTTAAATAAGGTTATTACAATAAGGTAAAAATTGTTGTGCATTAAGGTTTATGAAATAACAATACAAACAGTTTCTTAAGCTTGCTTAATGCTGCCTTCTACATGTTAGATAACTTCATGATAAATATATAGATATTTCAAATATTTAGATAAATGCAAAACTTAATAAAATAAGTTTTAATACAAAATTATCAAAATTGAAATGACAAAGGCATTGCAAAATTCCTGAAAAATATGATGCTTTGCCGTTTTATCACATTATGTATAATATTTATTTTTTAGCTTTTTTAAATAATTTGTATACGTTTTTATAATTTTATCATTTAAACTAACTTAAATTAAAATATTAAAAGAAAAGCTCAATATATAATATAATTAAAATATAATTATGAATATAATTAAATATATAATATTATATCATTATTAATATTACAACAACACTGTTATGAATTACCATTAAAGTACAAAAAGTACAAGTACAAATGAGAATTAATCAATTAATAGTAAATAAAACATTTACCTAGATTATTAAATTAACTAAAAGCATTGACTTCATAAGTATTTTTTAGAATGAAACAGCGATTCTTGATGTTTAATGTAAGACTCAACAGATGTTTTGTATAATATGTATAATATTTTGAGGATGCTTTTTAGCTTCTGCTCTCCCTTCAATTAGATTAAGTTCAAACAAGATGGTTTCCTGCATAATAACATTGAGGGTCGAGATTTGATTATTGTGGGTCAGGAAATGAGGAAATTAGAATTGAACATGATTCAAAGTGCTTTTACACTTTTACTCAGCTACCAAACCATGATCTTCTATGGTCTTTTCTGATGAGTTGAGAGAATAATTTAAAGAGGTTTAAACAGTGTGCATATACTTGCTCAGGCATTACAGATAGAAATATCCGAACAAATATAACATTTAATTCTTATTTAGCTACAGTGAATGAGATGTGTTTCATATCGGTTCAGAGAGGACTGTAACTCTTTCAATACATTATTAACAGCAAAAGTGCTTACCTCTGCACTCCTGCCCTCAGTGACGCAGAGTAACGCCAGTCAGCATTTGGCCCTTTGGGCTAGAGAAGGAGAGAAAGAGAGATGTAGATGAACAGAGATAGAAGGAAAGAAGGGGTGGAAGGACAAAAAAAGGGTTAGATACAGTCTCATCAATAAATCATGGTGCTCTCTGTGTGTGTTTCTGTCTTGCATTTTAATATGAACCACAGCTAAAGGAGACCAGGACTACAGGGAGGATTATTGGCACTACGCCACGGCCCATGACTCACTTGTATAAACTTGTGTGTGAAGAAAGTGCTTCATATGCAAGCATATGAAGAACACTTGACATCCACCAAATAACATGCACAACTCATTATAGGGATGCACAATATTAATGCCCAATAAACGTATCGATATTGGCCGATACATTTAATTTTGCAATGCTTGATCGTTTCTGTATATTTTTTAAATAGTCTTTGCAATCATCTAGTGCTTATTCAAAATGAATCATTAATCATTTAATAACAAATTTTAATATTGAATGAATGTCTGTCTTTCAAACGTCAAATTGTTATGCTGTTACACCCAAATTCACTTTACAGCTTTTAAGTCTATTGATTTTTTTAACAAAATATTATAGAATTTAAATATCTTCAATAACACTGAAATATTTATTTGACATTACCCCAAATTTGTATATTGTGCATCCCTAGCCATTACCACGTTTAAATAACCTCACACTTTCTGCTCATGACCAAGTCCCTTCTTTTCCCCTTCTCCCAACATCCATCCAATTCCCAATGGTACGGGAATGATGTCATCCTGAGATACCAGCTGACCTTGTAATATGATACTAGAGCATTTTCTGCCCCCAACAAGAGCAATTCAATCTGAGCACTGGTCGCAAGATGACCATTTACCTTGAAACCAAATACAAAGCCTCAAACACAAGATGGTCATCTGTTTTTCTAGCAATCCACAGTGAATGAATTAATTGGTCTTACACAGATGGAGAGCACAAGCACATAGTTGCCACTTATATTTGCCCTAGTAAAAAAACTGGGTTGGAGAATATGCAATGGGATGAGGCATTAGAGAATGGCCCAGATAATTTGAGTAAATAACATTCTTTAATCAGGTGAATTCAGGGGGGAGAGAATGCGTGCAAAGAGACTCTGCCTCGCTCTCGCAATATGATTTGAAGGGCTTGAGAATCAAAAGCTGGAGGTTAATTTCATTGCCTGCTCTCTTATCTCGGACAGACGGCCTCTGCTCCTAAATCCTCTGCAGTGTCAAATGGTTTGCAGTGTTAGTGCTGCCTCTCTCCAACACATCTGAGAGGATCTGATGCTGTCAAGAGCATCTCCCTATAAACTCTAGTTATTCTTGCACAGATATTTTTAGAATATTTTTGTCTTTTTTAAACCATCTGCAACATCCCCTCCCATGAGCTAGAGATCAAGGTTGCACAGCCTTTGGATCATGTTCTGGCTAATTAAAACATATTTCACGAATCCATGGCTGACAGAGTGAACATGAATTCACGCCAATTACACTGACAAAAACACATCAATTGAATATCTATGCCAGCAAATGTGCAGCACAGGCACTTCGCTAAAATGCATCCCAATCTGCATAAACTGTGAGGGGTTTTGTTTGGTATGCAAAAATGTCTAATTTGCCGAATTTTCTCTTTTAAAAAGTCTCTTATTTGCTTCTGTGTATTAATTAGTGTACACAAAATAATGTTGAAGTTCAAACGTGATGGCAATGGAAGGAACTAATCCTGTAAATGTGATGACATCCTCAGATGTGGGAGCAAATGCCTGAATCATCATAAATGCAGTTTGCTACTCTAGAAAGTCTTGATGTTTGACACTAATGCAGGGTGAAGCAAAGCACTGTAAAGCTGCACTAGATAACCACACAGTACAACAAGAGATGACAAGGTCAAAAGCTTCTGACACATGGGCACAGAGCTTTATTGCAGCTCCTGGTCGGACTAGATTGCTTGTTTTTCACTAAAACATATTAGACATACTGGAAAGCAGTGTTGGGGTGCACTGAGCTAACATTTAGCTAACTTTGGTTTCCAATATGGTTACATGTTATTTAAACAGTTCTTCTTTTTAGAAACTATGTACAGAAATGTTTTTGTTTGTTTTTTTGCTACATTTTATGATATTTATAATTGATCTAATACCTATCTAATATTATCCAATAATATTTTTTTTTATTTTTTTTATTTTTGTTAATGTTTAATTTTATTTTTTATTTTTTGTGAGTGTGTGTGTTTTTTGTAAAAGAAATTACTGTAAATTTGACTGGCTATTTTTTATTTTTTTATTATATATATATATATATATATATATATCTATATGCTTCAGATATATGCTTTATGATGAGACACACCTGTAGTGCAGCATCTGGCATACTAAGTCTGCGAACAAATCCACTCCCTCCTGTAAAAAAGCGCTCAGAGCCCCAGGTGCCACTGATGGGTCGGCCTGTGTTGTAGAACATGAAGGTGTCACTGCCCGATGTAGCCGTCAGACAGGTCTTGTAGCAATAGGTTTTGGTCAGAGAGCCGTTACCCCGGACCTCAATATAATGAGGCTCAACCTTGAGGTCTCGTCGGAGCACCACGTTGTTATTGGGTTGAGAGCCACCACCACCACCACCTCCACCTCCACCGCCCCCTCCAGAGCCACCTTCTGCTTGAGCCTTCTGGGACACGCAACAGGGTGAACAGGATCCGGGCTGAGTGCAGTAGGCATGGCAGCGGACGATGGCCAGCACAACAACCGTCACCAAAAACACAAAGGTGGTGGCGCTCAAGGCCACAATGAGATACAATGTCACTTTGGAAAACAAGAGAGCGCTGTGAGGGCGGATAATTCGTTTGGGGTCAGGCATGACTTTGGGTGGCACTTCCATGACAGCAACGTTAATAGTAGCGGTGGACGACAGAGGTGGTTCGCCATGGTCCTTTACTAGTACAGTTAGACTAAACGAGGTGGAGTTGTCTTCAAGGACTCGCCGCGTTGTACGAATTTCTCCTGTGTGTTCATGCACTTTAAATAGATCCAGATCGCTGGCCTGGTCCAGCAGATAAACAACCCATGCGTTCTGTCCTGCATCTGCATCATAAGCCACCACTTTTGTGATCAATGTACCTGGCTCTGCATTTTTCAGCACTGTCTCTGTTGAGCGGGTACCATTAGCAGGGGGATTCACAATCTCAGGTGGATGGTCATTTTGATCCATTATATAGATGTAGACAGTAGCTACACGACTGAGTGGTGGGATACCACCATCCTGAGCTTTAACCTGGAAGTGAAACTCCCTTAATGACTCATAGTCAAAGGAGCGAAGGGCATAGGCAACACCAGTGTCTGCTTTAACCGACACATAGGAGGTGACCAGGATCCCATGATTGTTGTCATTTAGGACCGTGTAGGTGATACGAGCGTTTTCATTGACATCTGAGTCCTGAGCCTTGATGGTGCAGAGTGAAGCTCCAGGTGCATTATTCTCCATGACATACACAGTGTAGGAGGTCTGGTCGAAGCGTGGAGGGTTGTCGTTCACATCAGCAACATCCACCTGAATGGTCTTCCGTGACGAAAGTGGAGGGTTGCCGCCATCGGTCGCGCTGAGGGTGACATTATAGGCTGCTGTGTTCTCACGGTCGAGAAAGGCTGAGGTTACCAAGGTGTAGTAATTTCTAAATGACTTGATTTTAAATGGAAGACCAGGTGGAATTTCAAGGGTGACCTGTTTGTTAGGGCCAGAGTCCCGGTCTGTCACGCTGATCAGGGCCACCACGGTGTCTGCACGGGCGTCTTCACGCACCGGGCTGGACAAAGATGAGAGGACAATCTCTGGAACATTGTCATTGACATCTACAACCTCCACCACTACCTTGCAATGGGCTGCCACTGGAGCTGGGCCTTTGTCCATGGCCTGGATGTACATTTCATACGAATTGGTGTCCTCGTAGTCCACATTGCTCTTGACTCTGATTTCTCCAGTGTTGGTGTCCATGCTGAACATCTGCCTGACCCTGTCTGGGGTGTAACTGCTGAATGAATAAAGCACCTCCCCATTTGTTCCTTCATCTTGGTCGGTGGCATTCAGTTTGATTACCAAAGTGTCTTTGGGCGAATTTTCAAGCAATTTGACTTTATATACTGAGCTGTCAAAAACGGGATTGTTGTCATTCGAATCTAAGACGCGAACGTTAATTTTTGCGGTACCTGTTCGTGCTGGTGTGCCACCGTCGGTCGCTGTCAGGATTAACTGATGGTAAGGGGAGAGCTCGCGATCCAAGGGCTTTTTGAGAACGAGCTCGATGTGCTTTGAATTCAATGAAGGCTTGTTGGAATCGAGAGCAAAATGCTCGTTTGGGCTGAGCCGGTACAACCGAACCGAATTGGTTCCAATGTCCGGATCTTGCGCGTGTTCGATCGGAAAACGAGACCCAGGCAAAGCCGATTCTGTGATTTCCAATTGATACTCGTCTCTAGGGAACTGCGGCGTATTATCATTCACGTCTGTAATCTCCACTTCGACATTATGGTCTTCAGATGGGTTTTCAAGAAGAACCTCTAGATTCAAAACGCACGCGGTGCTCGTGTCACACAATGTCTCTCTGTCAATTCTCTCGTTTACCAATAATTTTCCATTCTTGTGGTCCACGTACCTTCTGCCGCTGTCAGAGGTTACCTTAATCTTTCGGGTGGAGAGCTTTCGAATATCCAATCCCAAATCCTGTGCAATATCACCTACAATCGTTCCACTCTCCGATTCCTCTGGCACGGAATATCTTATTTGTCCGAGAGCAAGGCCACAAAATAATAAAAATAGCAAAAAAGAAAGAGGCACTTTTTTGTCTAGGCAATCACATATCCCTGCAACAGCCATCGCAAGATCATAGGATCCGCAGACGGATTAAAAACAGCACCCCGCCTTGTCAGTTTGCAATATCTTGCCTCCCACTTCAGCATTAAAGGTTTCTCATTTATGTGCACAATGGCCTAATTGTCAATTCCATTCTAGAAGCGCACGGATACGTCTCGGATGCGTCCATGTTTCCTTTGTCCGCGCTTATCCTTTTTTTCTCTCTCTCTCTGCGCGCCGCTGACGGGTGTGTTTCCTTGCCACTGGTGCTGCATATTTCGCCGAGCGCGCGCTCTCTCTCTCTCTCTCTCTCTCTTTCTCCCTCCGCTTCAAGCCACCCCTCCCATTCTACTCCTTTTCCTCCTCTTCCTCATGGCTCAGTTCGATGGTGTTGGTGTGGCACACCGGGGGAGGGGCTGCCTACTCAAATATAATGCATTCTGGTATTCGAGACCTTGTAAGAAAACATAACAGCTTGATGGAAGCCGCTACAAAGCAACATATATGCAGATCAAATTAGCCTGCCAGGTTTCTGGTAATTTGAAGGGGGGGAAAGCTGCACGTACTTGGAAAGCATTAATATTGCTTCCTTAACTAGGACAGTGCATTCATCACTTTTTACGGATGAGAAAAAAATGATTATAAGAATAAGTGGTTTTCCGTCAGAGATTGGATTCTGCTGTGTTCTACATGATCCATATAAATGGCTGTATATATATATATATACACATACATACACACACATATATACATACATATATATATATATATAAAGCTATATAATAAGAAGCTCGGATGGAAATTATATTTAAAGGACACTATATTTTAAAAGACAAAACATTTGTACTGTAAAATATTGCAAAAATGCCAAAGTAATACAAAGTTCCAGCTACTGTATTTGGGTAGTAATCAATTTTACTTGTAGCTGATACTTTTTACTTTAGCTGTTTTACAATATTTTATAGTTTAATTTAATTTTATATGATAAATGTACCCTATTTCGCCGAGTAAGTAATCCTTAGGTTGCTGTCGTGTCAAATAAATCCCCTGACAATCTCACGTCCACTGTCACGTCAAGCTGCGACTTCTCAAACATGATTATCGTTGTCAGTGCGCCCAAAGAACTACACACCAAATCATTATTATCAAGAGACTCAGTTGTGTCACCAAAAAAAAAATTGTGCAAATGTTTTGGACATCCAAAATACATTTATTCTTTATTGGTCACACAACTTCCATATCCATCATAAATAGCTAAAATTATCATTGCCCCAGAATGCGCTTTTCTCCCTCTGCCTCCCTCTCCTCCCCGTCTGTGGCTTTGACTTCAGACAGACCAGGTCATTCGGGCGTGCGCGCCTGGGGCGCGATCTCTGTGCATCCGTCAAAATGCGCCACAGTGAGGGAGCATGTCACTCTGAAACCGATGACATAAACTAAGCCAGGGCAGACTGTCAGCGTAAACCCGTCGCATTAGGGTCGCCTCTTGGCATCACCATATAGTGTAATAGAAAATCATATTCATTCACACGAGAATTTGTTTTATTTTTAAATCTGAAAGAGCAAATTCTATTAAACACTTTTTTTTATCTCAATATTGCTGTTTTAGCCTTAGAGTATGTATTTCAAGAATAAAATGGTCATCTGTATGTCAAATCACTAAAAAAAATCCCTCTCTCTCTTAGTGAGGTAACTGGGACACAGCAAGTGGTATAATCACATCTGGTTCTATTCCAATATTAGATTAAACAAAATGAATAGGCAATATGGGTGTATATGTGAAACAGTAGGCAGTGTTTATTCATTGTTCTCATAATGTGATTGTTTTTATATTTTTGGAAAGTACTGTTAATGGTACCAGTGTGCAGCAGAAAACGCTCTGTAAGCCACTATGTCAGATACCCAAAAGTTTAGTCTTTTTTGTGTAACTTTCAGATACGTCCAATTCAGATTTTGTTTCTGGCATCACCTTCTGTCTCTCCTGAACACACACACAATGCACAAGCAGGTTTATTGACATTTAATTGCCAATGGATTATCAAACATATTTGTAAACCAGTTACAGCATTTTCCATAGTGTAAATTTGAATTTTGCACATGTATGAAAGTAAATATGAAACTTAATGCAGAGACAAAAAAAAATACATTTTATATTTATATATATAGTGCTTACACTCCCTCTCTCCCTTCCTGTTGTTTGTGCCCTTTCTCTGTATATCGCTATAGGGTTGAACTTTTTTTTTTTTTTTTTTTTTCACATTTTGGATATGTGAAAGCAGTCTCATGTCAAATGTCAAGTCTTTTAATGAGGGAATTGACTAGCTTTGATCATGTTCTACTAGATCTATTAATTATATTTGGTCTCTGCTTCAGCAAACTCACAAGAAATTAAGGCACAACCAGGCCTATCATCCTGCACGCATGTACTTTCACTGTCAGTGTGCAATAAGACTGTCTTGACATTTACAGAAGTGAGTTGTAGCCTTGGGTATCTGAGTGTGGTATAGCTGTGAATGATAGAGAAAAAGGGATGAGTATAATACTGCCAATTGACATCCCCCCCCCCCCCCCCCCCCCCCGAAACAAGGATCCTATTGTATTATAACATTCAAATTCTTACATATTTCTACAGTAAGTAGAGTTTGTGTTGTGTTGACATTGGAGCATCAGACTAATTGCACCAGGGAGACTGATTAAGATGTAAATGACTCTCCTTAGAGAAAAAGATTTGAGAATACTTTTTTTTTTTTTTTTACATAAGAGATATATTTACATTTGGCAGACACTTTTATCCAAAGCGACTTGCATTGCATTTAAGAAACACATTGACATTGTAATCAGTTCTTGCTTTCCCAGGGAATCAAACCCATGACCTTGGCAATGCAAGCGTCACACTCTACTGTTTGAGCAACAGGAAAGCAAACATTTACACTTACAGTTATGCTTTCATCCAAAGTGACTTACATTGCATTCAAGACACACAATGATATTATAATCAGTTATTATATATAGAGAGAGCCAACGTTTCTCAATGTAGAAGATCTGAAGGCAGTTTAAGATACGTTTTATTTCTCTTATATCAATAACTAAAGGAATAAGGTAGGAGGACAATTCTTATTTTGGTGAAGTTCCCCTACATATCAGCTGCTGTGGGATCTGATAGGTATAAAGTAATCAAATGTTACAGCATTTGGAACCAAGGTAGCTTTTTATTTAGCCATTGACAGCCCCTTATGGGCATTTTTTAATCATTTTTAATATCTTGATTGATTTTGAACTTGTTTTAATCATGAGAATCTGCTTTAAATAATGTTATATAAAACAACGTAAAGGTTTTCTACAATTGGAGCATGTTTTGAAAATGACATGACACATGAATATCTGAGCTACATAATTTTTCTACCATCAGCAAGTCAACTTTGGGCTCAAAGGGTTAATTGACAAGAGAAAATAAATGGGTTAAAAAGCAACAAATGATCTTGCTATGTCACCTATATAATATCTATTTAATATAAAAAGCCGGGCATCAGTTATTTGTCACAAACACAAGCTAAACAGTTGAAATTGAAAGATATTAGTACAATGTGTTGAGCTTTGACTTGTGACCTTTGACTTTTGGTGTGGCAGAGACCCATTTACAAGTGGTACTCCTCCTCCCCTAACTCTACTTACATAAGTGTGCCATATTTTAAAAGAGATGCACCCATCTGAGAGACACCGCACAGACAGCCTGCACCAACAGTGCCCTCAGCAAGGGCATCCAGAGTCACACCATCCACTGCAGTGTGCACAAAAAACCTCTCTTCCTCTGTCGTTCATGTTCTCTCCCTCTCTCTTTCCCACTCTCTTTGCATGCATGTCTTCTCTCATTCTTTCTCTTTACTCTGCCAGTTGTGGCCTATATTTGGCGTTGGTGATGTAGGTCATAGAACTGAATGGTAAAATTAGATATGCATATTTCCTTGACCTACTGAATGGTAGATATATTGGCTATGAACCAACTCCCCGAATGAACAACACAGAGTCAAGTTTCACAGGCCCAGATTCTATACGTGTTGATCTAGATATAAACATCCTATTTGACTAATTAAGCAGTATAAAGCATTCGATTCTTTTACAGATAAATTACAAAACATTTAAATATAAAAATACAGTAAAAACCACTATTGTGAAATATTTTAATTTAAAAGAAGTGTTTTCCATTTTACTATATTTTAAAATGTAATTTATGCAAAGCTTAATTTTCAGCATTACTACTCCAGTCTTCAGTGTCACATGATAATTGTATATTATACAATATGATATCAATATTGAAACATTTGTGCTATTATATATTTTCTGGAAAATGTGCCTCATTTTTATTTTTATTCTTTGATGAATAGAAAGTTTTAAAGATCAAAAAGTATTTGAAATTGAAGTGTTTTATTGCAAATCTTTAAAATACAAATGTCTTGACTGTCACATTCATTAATTTAATAAAAGTGTAATCACTGCTTATCTTTTCCTTAATAAAACTCTAATAACCCCACACTGGCAGTGTGTCTTTAATGCAAATCTATGTTTTCCTTACTGCACTTGTAGATTTGTCTGCTTTTATATGATACATTTTAAGTATGAACATGTCAAATACAATCTGCCAGTGGAGTGAGACAGAATACACTTAAGATACAGTCCATGGAAACAACTCTTATTTCATTTAGTATTTTAATCGCTGTTTCTCAAGTAAAATAATCTTGTTTTAAGGATTTGTTTTAGATATATATTCTTTTTTTTTAAAAGTATAATAAAACGTTTTCTTCCATTGTCCTGTTTTGTCAATGATATACAGTCTTCTTTTTTACTATTTGTTTTCTCAATCTGTTTTGCTCTTGCAAAATTCCTAGATCTTAGTTCCTGAAATTATTTCATGACACAAAGAATATGTGTGAGAAGACAGAGAGAGAGAAAAACATGTAAAAGGGCCGCAGGTCCTCAAAGAAATGAGAGGCAAAACATCATGGGAGCAGGATGCATGTTGTGTGTAACACAAAGTGACAGTATAAACTAAAGAGAAAGAGAGGGTATGTGAAACAACTGGGCACAGAGGATGCTTAAAAAGGATGGTGTAAGACCCCTACTGGATGAAGTTGGAAATAAAGACTTCATAGTATTGATGCCACACAGCTCTGGAAGCCATCAGCAGCACCGCAGCCAACAGAGGGCACTAGCGAGCCATCCACACCCTCTATTGCTCACTCTCTCTCCTCTGAACCTCTCTCTCTCTCTGCATTCTGTTCAGCTTGACTCATTCTGCCACCTGCAGCCCCTCTGCAGAGATGACCCACCCATCATCTCACTGATACACTGCAGGGAATCATCAACTGTACTGCCAGAACCAGCAACCTGAGAGAGGCAATGTAACAGAATGGATATGCAAACCAGTATAAGCAGATAAATTATGAGATAAACCAATAATATATGTTATATCACTCTAAGTGCTCCTAAAATACCTTGCTGAATGCAGTAGCATTTCATTAGTACAATAATGATAAACTAATGCATCACTACAAATATACAAAATCACATGTGGTTGCATTTGAAGGCTCTGACATTATTAGTGAAAGTGATTCTGCAGAATCCCTATTGATTATCTTGTAAACAAGAAATTATGCAGATCCGCATCCAATCAAATTTGAGCTGTAGGGAATTTAGAGAACCTGCAGATACAAATGAGACATTTATGAAAGCCGAGAAAGGAACATTTGTCATTCATGGAAATCTGTTTGTTGTGCTCTGCACCTCAGTTTCAGGGTAAAAAATGCATCCATAGAGAGGGACATAAATCCCAGTATGACCTTAACAAAAGGCTCGGGTCATTCTGTCTCACAGAAACACAAGCTAGCAGACACACTGTTTATGTCTTGCAGCGCACAGACAACAGGCCAAGCCGTTTACAGTCAGCTCACAACAAATAACACTGAAGCAATGATACTGTCTGTATTTACCCACAGTCTGTACTATGACTCATAGCCTGTCACAATGCTGAAGCATTGACTCAATTCCGTGATTTTGCCAAGCATATATTCTAATGAATAGCGCACACACAAATAGACACTTTTTTGTGTTAACCTCATAGCATTAAAGTCTGCAAATAGACTCATTTACCACAAATTCACAGCTGACTGAAGCAGTAATGTCACCTCTGAAACATGATCCTTGTGCACAAGAGAAAGCAGGTGGCACACAGACTTAAGAGAAATAAGGGGTGAGATTCTGATTAACCTTGATTTGCATGTTGATGTATATTGCTAAAACCCAGGCCATCATACATAATTATGAAAACATGCAAAAACAAGAAAGAACCAATTTAACTATCCCCCTCCAGACATCACTTTTCGCCATATCAATGAATAAAATATAAAATGATTAAATTAAATGTACATGTGTATAGTATATATACGTACATACATATATATATATATATATATATGTATGTGTGTGTGTGTGTGTATGCATCTACACGTATACATATATTTACACATACAGTACATACATATATACCGGTAAAGGTGAGTTGTGTGTGTGTGTGACAATACAATGCAGCCTGAATGTTACATGTATAAGAATAGCATCTGTCATAGTAAATTGAAAATTGTATAGTGCAGTCTAAAGTAAAAACTCACAGGGGTGGAAAGTATAATGCCACTAAAGAAAGCTCAGATCAAGGGTATGAGACATGACAAGAACAAGAAGGTGGATATAGATTAACGTCATATAGATCAAACTAATGTAATTTAAAAAAATAACAAACTTATGAATTATTTAAACTAATAAAACATAATGAAAATAAAAATGTACTGTAAGCACAGCAGCATGAAATGGGTTGCACATATAGGAAAGAGAGGATCAGTTTCCTTTTTCTCAGTCTTGTTCTCAGAGTCTGCAGAATGTCCTTCTCATTAATGCATTTAGTGAGAGGGGGGCTTGAGAGAATTTGATATAATGCAGGTGGGACTGCAGCACTCCAGCAGCCTGGAGACCCACAGACTTCTAATCCATCTATCTCTCTCAACCAGCCAGGCAAAGCAGAACCCAGTACTGACCCAATTGCACAGAAATTTACATGGGCCCTGATCCCTGTCCTCTCTCAAGGACTAGGGAGAAAGGCTCAAGAGGCATTAATAACTATGAGGCATGAATAACTATGAGACGAAATAACATTATTATCAGTCTGGAGTATAAGTCTGAGACCAACCAACTCACAATAAACATACATATTTACATTTACACATTTAGCAGACATTTTTTAGTTTCATCCATATATTGGCAGCATGACTGAACATGCACAAAAAGTGCAGAAAGTGTAAAGCTAAAACATTTAGTGACTTTTTAACATGCAAAACTAAAGTTAAACTCTTAAATAAAACACCAACTCAATTCTGTATTCTGAGCAGTAGGTTAGTGAAGCTTATTAAACATCATTTAAATTCTCTTTGAAGACTGGGGAGTAGCTGTCGCAACCTGCTTGAAACTGCAGTTTAATGTAATTAAAGAGTTATAATTAAAACAGATTTTCTTTGATTAATTAATAATCAAATCATTAAATCTTGAGTGCAAACGAGAGCAGCACTACCATGTTCTTGGTGTGCCAGTGGGGTGGCGCTGTCCATCACGGATGGTGCTGAAGCTACACTGCATTCAAGCTTAGCAAGTCAGAGTTGTGGTAATAATCAACACATGCAGGAAAACTCTAATCAAATCAATTTGACAGAAAGAATGCTTACAACTTCAAAGACAATCAAGATGACTTCAATTTTTATATCAGTGCCATTGTTCATACTGATTATTTTAACAAATAATCAGGCTTTGTTCTGCAAGTTGTATGAACTACACGTTCGGCATAATTTTAAGATGCGGTCCAAAAATGACTAATAAATGATGTTTTGTTTCACTTCTATATTTTTTCTAGAAACTAAATAAGAGCTAAAAATCAAAACAAATAAAAGCATGCCTCTAGTGAATATGTGAATAGGCCATTATAGTGTAAATTCACTATTTTATACACTAAGGTCATAAATATTGCTCACCTTCCCAGTGGTAGGAAGAGTTTGGGTTCGTGTAAAAGTGTCTTCTCCGTGAATGCTGACCAGTTCAGCCTCTGCAGGCGGAAATGGTGAAGGAAAAACCACCATGTCGCTCTTCATTGTATCTGAGCTAAAACACACATCATACTGTTGCGTTGATTTGGAGTAGGACCAGCTTCCGTCAGGATGGGTGCTGATCACTGGAGCACTGTACCTGCTGAAACTGCCGTCTGTCCTGTAGCATTTAGCTGCTATCAAACCCACGAGACTCAGTAAAAAGATGACTGATACTGACACGATAGCGATGAGCAGATACAGATTCAGATCTGAAAAACTCTCCTCTTTGACTGGAACTTCTCTGAATGATGTCTCTATGTCATCCAGACTCTCAACAACCACAACATCCATGGACATAGTCGCTGAGAGTGATGGCTCTCCATTATCAGACACTGTAATGATAAGTGGATGAGTTTTTAAATCATAGTCACTCATTCGTCTCTTAGTCCTGATTTCTCCAGTGCTGCTTCCAATGCGGAAGAGATTAGTTCCTTTGACTTCACTTATATGATAAGACAGAAGAGCATTATATCCAGAGTCAGCATCAACAGCTCTAATCTTGGCTACAAAGTATCCCGCTTCAGCAGAGTAGGGAATGTTCTCAGTGTTCACTGATCCAGGATCAGAATAAGGCGGTAAAATAACTGGACTGTTGTCATTCTCATCCAGAATAAACACATTTACTGTCAGATTACTGCTCAGAGCAGGAACACCATTATCTCTTGCCTGAACATGGAAACTAAGGATTTTCTGTTCTTCAAAATTGAAAGACTGTAGATTATACAACTGGCCTGTCGATGAGTGAACACTAAGAGTATTTATGCTTGTTTCTTTGTTATCCAAAATAGAGTAAGAAATTTCAGCATTTTCATTTGAATCTCTGTCAACTGCTGACACTGTGTGAATAAGTGTTCCTGGCAGCGTGTTTTCTTTCACATAGACATTAATGCTGTTTCCGTTAAATTGTGGAGGATTGTCATTCACATCTGAAACGTCAACATAAACCACACTGGTGCTGGAAAGAGGTGGAGTTCCCTCATCCACTGCTAATAGGGTAATATTATACTTAGAAATATTTTCCCTGTCAAGCTGGCCTTCTAAAACAACAGAGTAATAATTTTTGTAAGAAGACTCCAGTTTGAAAGGTAAATTTCCTAACAGCTTACAACTCACTTTCCCATTCATTCCACCATCCTTGTCTGAAACTGTGACCAGAGCCACAGCAGTACCAGTTTTCGCATCTTCCCTTAAAGAAGACAACAGGGATGTTATTGCCATTTCTGGTGCATTATCATTGACATCTATGACTTCAATTAGTACTTTACAATTAACTGTCATTGGGGAAATACCCTTATCATGGGCCTCTACTCTGAGTTCATAAAAAGCTTTGTCCTCAAAATCAATATTTCCTTTTACTTCAATCTCCCCAGAATCAGGACTAATTGCAAAAACATCAAGATTTTTTTCCTGACCATGACTGCTAAAAAGATATGCTACTTCCCCATTTGGACCTTCATCCACATCAGTAGCATTGAGTTTGAGTATCTTAGTTCCTCGTGGTGTATTCTCTACCACACGGACTTTATAAAGAGGATTGCTAAACACTGGAGCATTATCATTTGTATCTAAAATATTGACTATAATTTGTACTGTGCCAGATCTTGATGGTTTCCCTCCATCGGAAGCGCTCAAGACTAGTCGAATTACAGGTTCTCTCTCTCTGTCTAAAGCTTTTCGAAGGATTAGCTCTGCAGACATGCCATGTCCACCACCAGGGTGTACTTCTAATGAGAAATGTTCATTAGGACTCAGTTTATAGCTTTTAACAGAAAAAGTTCCAACATCTTCATCCAATGCACTGACCAAGGAAAATGTAGCGCCTGGTTGCACTGATTCAGAGATATTCAAAACTTGAGTTTCAACTGGGAATGTAGGAGAATTGTCATTCACATCATTAACATTAACTATCACTCGGCTCAGACTAAGAGGATGGTTAACGATTGCTTCAAAACTCAAGGAGCAGGATGGAGTGTTAGGACACAGCTGCTCGCGATCAATTCGTTCAGCAACATACAAGACGCCCGATTTCAGATTCACATCGAAATACCTCGTCCTCGTGCCGAATACAAGCTGAAACGCCCGTGATTCCAAATCTTGGACGTTTAAATTCATGTCCTTCACCAGATTCCCAACGATAGTTCCGATATTGACTTCCTCGGAGACGGAGTAGCCAATCTGACCACAAACAGGCAATGAAACGCATATCACGAGCCAGAGGGAAATAATATACGTAGATTTAGAGTCCTTCCTGTCTGCCATATTGCCCGTGAGACGCCAACGCGATCAAAAACTACACCGATGTAACGAATAAAGAATGACACTTACGGAAACATCCCGGCGAAAAGCATCTAGATTGTGACGCCTGGTTATTGCACGTCAACCAGCGAAATCGAAGGCGGAGTATGGAAATTATTAAAGTATTGAAATTATTAAAGTATCGCGGTCTGCAGTGACACCACGTGGATTATTTGCGGTTCTGTGACGAAAACATATAAAGATTACACATACAGCACGACTAACGAAAATATCACCTTGTGTAAATGAACTCGGGAAAATTATTTAGGCTACTTATGGTAAAACAAACCTGATAAAGCAGGTTCCCGTTTTTTTTTTTTTTTTTTTTTGCTGATTTTGTTTTTCTGTTCATAGCTTCATGATAGTACAATCACAGTTACATCTCGGACTCTGAATTTTCAGCATTAAAGTTATAAGAAAAGCTGATATTTTCCAATATTTTGTTTTATTCATTTATTTCTCAGCAAGTAATTCACGGTCTTCTATGGGTAAGCTTATATGAGTTCAGTGAGTGGCAAATGGAAGATCATTTCATATGTAATATGAGACTATCTTTAAACAAAGCTCTAGAATTGATTGTTTTTCACATTTTTTTTTTATAATATTCAAACAAAATAATGAATTTTATACTGACTTAGTTCATTTATGTTTAACCTATATGTTGTATAGACTTGTTTAAAGACTAACAAAACTTTTCCTTCCTACTTGTGCTATGTTTGTTTGTTTGTTTACAAATGAAAGATTTTCATTACATCTGGCTATTTTTATGGTCATTTATTTTTCTGTTTACTTAAACAAGACACTTGTCTTCAGAATTACATTCACAGTCTTTCACGTAGACAGTGAAATATGTGACATCCTTCCAACAATGAAAATTTCCAACAACAATTTTTTTTTGTACTTTCCCTGGAGCAAACATGACCTAGGAAAATCCTCTCTGAATAGTGAAAATAATTGATAATTATGAAATTATGGCAAATGTAATGCTTGTTTGCCATTATATGCAACTTCAATGACACTTTATCCCATATACATGACTGTGACTGCAAATGGGAACCTACAATTTAATCAGCAGTGAGAAGACTAAATGCATCTTATCTACATCTAGGTAGCAACATATAGATACAACCTAATTTAAAAAAATGGAACTGGAAGTCCAATGTAACACTGGAATAAAGAATGCTGAAAATAACCAGTTTACGCAAGGATACACTGGAACACATACCTGCACAAATAAAAAATACCCTTAGCATGAAAAGCATGTTGAAAAGCAACTGAAACGATAGACTGCTCTTCGTGTGAAAAACAGAAAACTAGCTGCTCTTTTTAGCGGCAAGGGAACCATATTCATCAACTCTAAATACCCTTAGCATGACATGTGAAAAAGAACAGCTCCACATACTAAACCATGTTGCAAAATCACACATTCACGCACATAGTAAAACTATTCCAAACTGCTAGCAAGAGTCTGTTCAGTATGATGATTTTTTTCAGACTGTCAGATGTAACTTTTATCTTACCTTGGTAGTGCTTGGAAGTGTTTGATTCCTATTAAAAGTGTCTCCTTCATTAATGCTTATTAGTTCTGCATCTGGCAATGGAAACGTTGAGGGGAAAACGACTACATCGCTCTTTATTGTGTCTGAACTAAAACACACGTCATACTGTTGAGTAGATTTAGAGAAGGACCAGCTTCCGTCGGGATGGGTGCTGATCACTGGAGCGCTGTACCTGCTGAAACTGTCGTCTGTCCTGTAGCATTTAGCTGCTATCAAACCCACGATGCACAGTAAAAAGATGACTGATACTGACACGATAGCGATGAGCAGATACAGATTCAGATCTGAAAAACTCTCCTCTTTGACTGGAACTTCTCTGAATGATGTCTCTATGTCATCCAGACTCTCAACAACCACAACATCCATGGAAATAGTCGCTGAGAGTGATGGCTCTCCATTATCAGACACTGTAATGATAAGTGGGTGAGTTTTTAAGTCATTGTCACTCATTCGTCTCTTAGTCCTGATTTCTCCAGTGCTGCTTCCAATGCGGAAGAGATTAGTTCCTTTGGCTTCACTTATATGATAAGACAGAAGAGCGTTATATCCAGAGTCAGCATCAACAGCTCTGATCTTGGCTACAAAGTATCCCGCTTCAGCAGAGTAGGGAATGTTCTCAGTGTTCACTGATCCAGGCTCAGAATAAGGCGGTACAATAACTGGACTGTTGTCATTCTCATCCAGAATAAACACATTTACAGTCACATTACTGCTCAGAGGAGGAACCCCAGAGTCTGTTGCGATCACTTCAAACTGAAACCTTTTGGTTTCTTCGTGGTTAAATGATTGTAAGCTGAATATTTCTCCACTCAGAGAGTTGATGTTTATCAGTGTTGTTACAGGAACACTGGAGCTGGAACTGTCTAACAGTGAATATGAAAGTGCTGCGTTCTCACCAGTGTCTGAATCATCCGCTGTCAGTCTTGTCACAAGACCTCCAGCTTGACCATTCTCACTTAGAAAAGCGTTAATAACGGGTGCTGGGAAATGTGGAGCATTGTCATTAACATCAGAGATATGTACAGTTATAACAGCGCTGCTGGAAAGAGACGGAGTTCCTTCATCTGCTGCTGTAATTGTGATGTTATACAGAGAAACACTCTCTCTGTCCAGAGGTCCGTCTACCACTAGAGAATAATGATTATTATATGATGTCTCCAGTTTGAAAGGAAACGAGCCTCTCAGCGCACAGTGAACAATGCCATTTTTACCTCCATCTTTATCAGAAACTGTGACTAAAGCAACAGCAGTTCCTGACTTTGTGTCTTCTTTCACATTTTCCAACAGAGGAGTCATAACAATCTCTGGTGCATTATCATTTTCATCCATAACTTCTATTAAAACTTTGCATTGTGTGCTCTTTGGTGGACTGCCTTTATCTCTCGCCTGAACACGCAATTCAATTGCTGAATTTACTTCATGGTCTATTTGACCCTTTACAACAATATCCCCGGTTTCAGGAACCACAGTGAATAAATTCTGCTTTTTTATGTTTCCATGTTCTGCTATGGAATAAATAACGTCACTGTTGGTGCCCTCATCCAAATCAGTAGCAGTTAAAGAGATGACTTTTGTACCAACAGAAACATTTTCTCTCACCTTGACCTTGTACAAAGGTTTGCTGAAGACAGGCCAGTTATCATTTATATCCAGTACATTCACTATTACACTTAATGTGCCTGTCTTTACAGGCTTTCCTCCATCAACAGCTGTCAGTACAAGAGGAATGACTGATTGCTTTTCACGATCTAAAGGTTTTTGGAGCACTATTTCAGCAGACACACTTTGTTCTTCATTTTGCACATCAATAGAAAAGTGTTCATTCTTGTTCAGTTTGTAGTCTTTAAGTGCATTAATACCAATGTCACTGTCTTCAGCTACAGGAAGATGAAATGTAGTTCCTGGAACAACATCCTCAGTGATGTTTATCATTATAACACTGTCCACAAAATATGGAGAATTATCGTTAACATCAAGAACATTAATTTCAATTCGGTAAAGACTATGTGGATTTTGAACAACAGCCTCCAAATTAAGAGCACATTGCAAGTTAGAGGAGCATAATTCCTCCCGGTCAATTATTTCATTCACAAAAAGCGCTCCCGTTTTCAGATTCACGTCAAAATATTTTCTGTTGGATCCGGATACAAGCTGCAAGACACGAGATTCCAGTTCCTGAACACTGATCTTGAGATCTTTTGCTATATTCCCGACAACAGTTCCCTTGTTTACCTCCTCCGAAACTGAATAGATCATCTTGCAGAATGAAGATCGCCATAAACAAAAATGAAGGGCTGTCATGACACACAAATATCTTAAGCTTTCCATAGTTGCTTCTTCAAAGCGTCAAAGATTAACCATCTAAAAAAAAAACGTATTTTTGTCTCGTTGCTGCTAGACTCTTCGTCTCCGAAGCATGTACAAATACCTTATAATTTACTCATGGCTGCAGAGGAATGACGGTTGCTCTTGTCATGTAGGGAGGAGCCTCATTGTAATAGGAGAAGTGATTCAAATTCATGGTCTACAACGACATCGCGCGTTATTAATGAGTGTTGACTGGAGAAGATTTTGTTTACAGTTCAATTTTCCAATCCTGAAATCAATAATGTTTAAAAAAAGAATGATTTATGGAATTGCAAAATATGGATGCATATAAAAAATGCTTTTTTTCGGGGAAAGATCTGCATCACTTTATGAAATAAACATATTCAAATCATAGTAGAAAGCAAATTAAATAAAATGTATGAAAATCTAGCCACAATTACCAGAATATGCGGAAAGAAAAACGAGGATGAAGTGTTCGCTGTCCCGGTGCTGAAGACCCCCTTTCTCAAAAAAATTTATATACATTTCATAAGAACTTGATGACAACATGTATACTATGATTTGCCATTATTGTTTACAATAACAACAACAATGATGATGATAATAATAATAATAATTAGTAGTCACAGTATTTTTATTGTCATTATTAAATATAAATCGAGATTTATTTTATTTTGTTTGGCAGTAGCATTTATCCCTGATTTTTTTGCTGTCATTGAAAAATAGCAAAGATGAAAATCATATTCCGTTCACGGAAATCAATGAAAAAAAGCGATAGAAATTCAAAGCAAACACCAACATTCAGTGAAAACTACAACACATAATTCAAACTCCACAAATCGGCTTCTTTTCTATTTATCTTTATACAGTAATAGGTTTCCAAAGTCTTCTTACCTTCTCACTGCTAGGAAGAGTTTGGGTGCGCGTAAAAGTGTCTTCTCCACTATTAATGCTGATCAACTCCGCGTCTGCTGGTGGAAACGGCGAGGGGAAAACGACTACATCACTCTTTATTGTGTCTGAACTAAAACACACGTCATACTGTTGAGTAGATTTAGAGAAGGACCAGCTTCCGTCGGGATGGGTGCTGATCACTGGAGCGCTGTACCTGCTGAAACTGCCGTCTGTCCTGTAGCATTTAGCTGCTATCAAACCCACGATGCTCAGTAAAAAGATGACTGACACTGACACGATAGCGATGAGCAGATACAGATTCAGATCTGAGAAACTCTCCTCTTTGACTGGAACTTCTCTGAATGATGTCTCTATGTCATCCAGACTCTCAACAACCACAACATCCATGGACATAGTCGCTGAGAGTGATGGCTCTCCATTATCAGACACTGTAATGATAAGTGGGTGAGTTTTTAAGTCATTGTCACTCATTCGTCTCTTAGTCCTGATTTCTCCAGTGCTGCTTCCAATGCGGAAGAGATTCGTTCCTTTGGCTTCACTTATATGATAAGACAGAAGAGCGTTATATACAGAGTCAGCATCAACAGCTCTGATCTTGGCTACAAAGTATCCCGCTTCAGCAGAGTAGGGAATGTTCTCAGTGTTCACTGATCCAGGCTCAGAATAAGGCGGTAAAATAACTGGACTGTTGTCATTCTCATCCAGAATAAACACATTTACAGTCACATTACTGCTCAGAGGAGGAACTCCAGAGTCTGTTGCGATCACTTCAAACTGAAACCTTTTGGTTTCTTCGTGATTAAATGATTGTAAGCTGAATATTTCTCCACTCAGAGAGTTGATGTTTATCAGTGTTGTTACAGGAACACTGGAGCTGGAACTGTCTAACAGTGAATATGAAAGTGCTGCGTTCTCACCAGTGTCTGAATCATCCGCTGTCAGTCTTGTCACAAGACCTCCAGCTTGACCATTCTCACTTAGAAAAGCGTTAATAACGGGTGCTGGGAAATGTGGAGCATTGTCATTAACATCAGAGATATGTACAGTTATAACAGCGCTGCTGGAAAGAGACGGAGTTCCTTCATCTGCTGCTGTAATTGTGATGTTATACAGAGAAACACTCTCTCTGTCCAGAGGTCCGTCTACCACTAGAGAATAATGATTATTATATGATGTCTCCAGTTTGAAAGGAAACGAGCCTCTCAGCGCACAGTGAACAATGCCATTTTTACCTCCATCTTTATCAGAAACTGTGACTAAAGCAACAGCAGTTCCTGACCTTGTGTCTTCTTTCACATTTTCAAAAAGAGGAGTCACAATTATCTCTGGTGCATTATCATTTTCATCCATAACTTCTATTAAAACTTTACAATGTGTGCTCCTTGGTGGACTGCCTTTATCTTTCGCTTGAACTCGTAACTCAACAGCAGGATTTTCTTCGTGATCAAGTTGCCCTTTTACAAAAATATCTCCTGTCTCTGGGATAATGGTAAAAAGATCTTTCTTTTTTCCATGACCAAGAAATGAGTACATAATTTCACTATTTATTCCTTCATCTAAATCGGTCGCAATCACAGATAAAACTTTAGTACCAGCAACAACATTTTCCTTAAGTTTGACTTTGTAAAGCGGCTGACTGAACATTGGGTTATTATCATTAGCATCCATAACGTTTACAATAATATTTACAGTCCCTGATTTGGGAGGTTTTCCTCCATCTATCCCGGTGAGAATTAACTTAATTATCGCTTGCTTCTCTCGATCTAAAGCTTTATTCAGCACTAACTCTACAGACACACTCTGGTCTTCACTCTGTGTATCTAGACTGAAATATTCATTCGGACTCAGTTTGTACTCTTTAAGTGAATTACTGCCGATATCAGAGTCCTCGGACACAGGGAGATGAAATTTCTCTCCTGGATTGGCTGTTTCGGTCATGTTAATAGTAAACAGTTTTACAGGAAAATGTGGCGCATTGTCGTTTACATCCAAGATCTTAATCTCAACCCTGTAAAGATGATGAGGATTTTTAGCGAGGGCCTCGATATTTAAAGAACATTTCTGATTCGACACACAAATCTCCTCACGGTCAATCCTTTCATTAACAAACAGCACGCCAGATTTCAGATTTACGTCAAAATACTTCTTATTTGATCCAGTCACGATCTCAAACATACGAGATTCCAGGTCGTGAACATTTATGTTCAGGTCTTTTGCAATGTTTCCAACAACTGTTCCCTTATTTACCTCTTCCGGTACAGAATAGGCGATCTGGGCAAACATAGAATCCAGCAAAGAAAGGAAAAATATAAATCCACACTCAAAATATCCCATGAATGCCATAATGGTGATTCACAGCTGTTTTAATGACAGTAAAAATAAAAGCGAAATAATCTGTTTCTTCTTAGCATTCAGGAAACACGAGACGAAACAGAACCATCATCACGTCTAAAGGACTGGAACACGAACTGTAACAGCAGGATTCTGAGCGAGAGGCTGCAGAGTAAACCTTGCTTATTTAACTCACGGTCTGCAGCGACTCCATGTGCCTAAACTATCCTATAACATGAACGTTTTATTTCCAAATCCAAAAAAGAAACAATTTGTTGAAACGAAACTACAACATCAACAAATAGCAATATTTCAACAATCTCAACACTGAAAAACAAAGCAAGATACCGCAGTGTAATATTACTAAGGTCACTATCAGCATCAACACATTAATAATCTAATGACACTGTAAACAATCAAATGGGTGCTTGTTATAACAAAATGCATAATCTGAATCTAGCTGCCCATGAGACATGTTGATATAGCCATACCATATTAATGATCAGGCAAGGGAGCTGCACGGTGGTGTTGGTGAGCAGGCCAATGTTATTAATATCAGTGCAAAAAATAACATTAAAAAATTAAAACAGACTGGAACGTTGTATTGACAAAGAATTCATGGTCAGAATGTATTATTGTTGTTGTTGTTGGCATCAATTTCCTGTTCCGTTTTTACTTTTACAATTTCACATTTAAAGTCGAAAAAAAATGGAGGACCAAAGAACAAAAATAAATAAAAATAAACAGTTAAATAAATAAAACGTTCAATAAAACAATAAATGCATACTAGTTTATTCTGAAGTAATGATATATTTTAAAATGTAAATAAATAATTAAATTTATTTTGTAAAATTTAATGAAAACAACATCTATTGTTTAATGTATGTCACAATATCTTTTCGCACACCATTACTGTGCTTAAATATCTAATATTTCATAATAAAATCTGCTTTTTTTTAAATCTTTTTTTATTAACAATATCCTGAATTTAAGAATTAAGTATGTTTGATGAATCCTGTATTTCCAAAAACAAAATTATTTTTTTCATAATAATAGAGGACATTTCACAAATCTCAATCAACAGTCAGTGGGCGGTGCATGACGCTAATTGGTTTAAAGTTGAAGAGGACAGACAAGACAAAACATGGTCTTCCAAGCGCATGCTTCGTATCACATTCTAGCATACCCATCAACAACAACTCTTTGTTCAATCGCTGGGAAAGATGTACCATCTGTTAGTCAACAATTTCTAGATTTCCTTACACACTTATTGCCACTAGCAGATCCTTTATGTCGTCTAAACCAGATGATAGATGATCACCAAACAAAACAATTCCTCCTATTTCACCTGCATGTGCAGAAACAGGACAACTGTATTGATCTAAAAAAAAAAATTCTTTACCTCAGCAACGTCGTGAACTAAAACAAATGAAATATGAAATATGTTATGAAAATCAAAGATAATTGTATGTCAACAACTCAAATTAATTGCTAACCGTTGAAAAAAATAATTTAGATGTAAACTAAATATTCTCAACAAAAAAAAAACAACGATCTTCTTACCTTCTCACTGCTAGGAAGAGTTTGGGTTCGCGTAAAAGTGTCTTCTCCGCTATTAATGCTGATCAACTCCGCGTCTGCTGGTGGAAACGGCGAGGGGAAAACGACTACATCACTCTTTATTGTGTCTGAACTAAAACACACGTCATACTGTTGAGTAGATTTAGAGAAGGACCAGCTTCCGTCGGGATGGGGGCTGATCACTGGAGCGCTGTACCTGCTGAAACGGCCGTCTGTCCTGTAGCATTTAGCTGCTATCAAACCCACGAGACTCAGTAAAAAGATGACTGATACTGACACGATAGCGATGAGCAGATACAGATTCAGAACTGAGAAATTCTCCTCTTTGTCTGTAACTTCTCTGAATGATGTCTCTATGTCATCCAGACTCTCAACAACCACAACATCCATGGACAGAGTCGCTGAGAGTGATGGCTCTCCATTATCAGACACTGTAATGATAAGTGGGTGAGTTTTCAAGTCATTGTCACTCATTCGTCTCTTAGTCCTGATTTCTCCAGTGCTGCTTCCAATGCGGAAGAGATTGGTTCCTTTAGCTTCACTTATATGATAAGACAGAAGAGCGTTATATCCAGAGTCAGCATCAACAGCTCTGATCTTGGCTACAAAGTATCCCGCTTCAGCAGAGTAGGGAATGTTCTCAGTGTTCACTGATCCAGGCTCAGAATAAGGCGGTAAAATAACTGGACTGTTGTCATTCTCATCCAGAATAAACACATTTACAGTCACATTACTGCTCAGAGGAGGAACTCCAGAGTCTGTTGCCATCACTTCAAACTGAAGTCTTTTCGTTTCTTCGTGATTAAATGATTGCAAACTGAATATTTCTCCACTCAGAGAGTTGATGTTTATCAGTGTTGTTACAGGAACACTGGAGCTGGAACTGTCTAACAGTGAATATGAAAGTGCTGCGTTCTCACCAGTGTCTGAATCATCCGCTGTCACTTTTGTCACGAGACCTCCAGCTTGACCATTCTCACTTAGAAAAGCGTTAATAACGGGTGCTGGGAAATGTGGAGCATTGTCATTAACATCAGAGATATGTACAGTTATAACAGCGCTGCTGGAAAGAGACGGAGTTCCTTCATCTGCTGCAGTAATTGTGATGTTATACAGAGAAACACTCTCTCTGTCCAGAGGTCCGTCTACCACTAGAGAATAATGATTATTATATGAAGTCTCCAGTTTGAAAGGAAACGAGCCTCTCAGCGCACAGTGAACAATGCCATTTTTACCTCCATCTTTATCAGAAACTGTGACTAAAGCAACAGCAGTTCCTGACTTTGTGTCTTCTTTCACATTTTCCAACAGAGCAGTCGTAACTATCTCTGGCACATTGTCATTTTCATCCATAACTTCTATTAAAACTTTGCATTGTGTGCTCTTTGGTGGACTGCCTTTATCTCTCGCCTGAACACGCAATTCAATAGCAGAATTTATTTCATGGTCTATTTGACCCTTTACAACAATATCCCCAGTTTCAGGAACCACAGTGAATAAACTTTGCTTTTTTATGTTTCCATGTTCAGCAATGGAATAAATAACATCACTGTTGGTGCCCTCATCCATATCAGTAGCAGTTAAAGAGATTATTTTTGTACCAACAGAAACATTTTCTCTCACCTTGACCTTGTACAAAGGTTTGCTAAAGACAGGCTTATTGTCATTTATATCAATAACATTCACTATTACACCTAATGTGCCTGTCTTTGCAGGCTTTCCTCCATCAACAGCTGTCAGTACAAGAGGAATGACTGATTGCTTTTCACGATCTAATGGTTTTTGGAGCACTAATTCAGCAGACACACTATGTTCTTCAGTTTGCACATCAATAGAAAAGTATTCATTCTTGTTCAATTTGTAGTCTTTCAGTGCATTGATACCAATGTCACTATCTTCAGCTACAGGAAGATGAAATATCTCCCCTGGAACAACATCCTCGGTAATGTTGATCATTATGACGCTGTCCACAAAATATGGAGCATTATCGTTAACATCAATAACATTAATTTCAATTCGATAAAGATTATGCGGATTTTGAACAACAGCCTCCAAATTAAGAGCACATTGCAGGTTAGCGAAGCATAATTCCTCCCGGTCAATTCTTTCATTCACAAAAAGCGCTCCCGTTTTCAAATTCACGTCAAAATATTTTCTGTTGGATCCGGATACAAGCTGCAAGACACGAGATTCCAGTTCCTGAACACTGATCTTGAGATCTTTTGCTATATTCCCGACAACATTTCCCTTGTTTAGTTCCTCCGAAACCGAATAGATCATTTTGCCGAATGAAGATCGCCATAAACAAAAATGAAGGGCTGTCATGACACACAAATATCTTAAGCTTTCCATAGTTGCTTCTTCAAAGCGTCAAAGATTAACCATCTAAAAAACGTATTTTTGTCTCGTTGCTGCTAGACCCTTCGTCTCGGAAGCATGTATAAATACCTACTCATGGGTGCAGAGTATAGGCGGTTGCTCTTGTCATGTAGGGAGGAGCCTCATTTTAATAAGAGAAGTGCTTCAAATTCATGGTCTACAACGACATCGCGCGTTATTAATGAGCGTTGACTGGAGAAGATTATGTTTAGAGTCAATTTTCCAATCCTGAAATCAATAATGTTTCAAAAAAGAATGATTTATGGAATTGCAAAATATGAATGCAAATAAAAATACTTTTTTTCGGGGAAAGATCTGCATCACTGTATGAAATAAATATATTCAAATCATAGTAGAAAGCAAATTAAATAAAATGTATGAAAATCTAGCCAAGATTACCAGAATATACGGAAAGAAAAACGAGGATGAAGTGTTCGCTGTCCAGGTGCTGAAGACCCCCTCTCTCAAAAATAGAGTTGAATTACTGTTGTTTATAGATTTTTGTATATACATTTCATAAGAACTTGATGACAACATGTATACTATGATTTGCCATTATTGTTTACAATAACAACAACAATAATAATAATATTTAGTAGTCACAGTATTTTTATTGTCTTTATTAAATATACATCGAATTTTATTGTATTTTGTTTAGCAGCTGTATTTATCCCTGATTTTTTTTGCTGTCATTGAAAAATAGCAAAGATGAAAATCATATTCCGTTCACGGAAATCAATGAAAAAAAGCGATAGAAATTCAAAGCAAACACCAACATTCAGTGAAAACTACAACACAAAATTCAAACTCCACGAATCAGCTTATTTACTATTTATCTTTATACAGCAATAGGTTTCCAAAATCTTCTTACCTTCTCACTGCTAGGAAGAGTTTGGGTGCGCGTAAAAGTGTCTTCTCCACTATTAATGCTGATCAACTCCGCGTCTGCTGGTGGAAACGGCGAGGGGAAAACGACTACATCACTCTTTATTGTGTCTGAACTAAAACACACATCATACTGTTGAGTAGATTTAGAGAAGGACCAGCTTCCGTCGGGATGGGTGCTGATCACTGGAGCGCTGTACCTGCTGAAACTGCCGTCTGTCCTGTAGCATTTAGCTGCTATCAAACCCACGAGACTCAGTAAAAAGATGACTGACACTGACACGATAGAGATGAGCAGATACAGATTCAGATCTGAAAAACTCTCCTCTTTGATTGGAACTTCTCTGAATGATGTCTCTATGTCATCCAGACTCTCAACAACCACAACATCCATGGACATAGTCGCTGAGAGTGATGGCTCTCCATTGTCAGACACTGTAATGATAAGTGGGTGAGTTTTCAAGTCATTGTCACTCATTCGTCTCTTAGTCCTGATTTCTCCAGTGCTGCTTCCAATGCGGAAGAGATTGGTTCCTTTGGCTTCACTTATATGATAAGACAGAAGAGCGTTATATCCAGAGTCAGCATCAACAGCTCTGATCTTGGCTACAAAGTATCCCGCTTCAGCAGAGTAGGGAACGTTCTCAGTGTTCACTGATCCAGGCTCAGAATAAGGCGGTAAAATAACTGGACTGTTGTCATTCTCATCCAGAATAAACACATTTACAGTCACATTACTGCTCAGAGGAGGAACTCCAGAGTCTGTTGACATCACTTCAAACTGAAATCGTTTCGTTTCTTCGTGATTAAATGATTGCAAACTGAATATTTCTCCACTCAGAGAGTTGATGTTTATTAGTGTTGTTACAGGAACACTGGAGCTGGAACTGTCTAACAGTGAATAAGAAAGTGCTGCGTTCTCACCAGTGTCTGAATCATCCGCTGTCACTTTTGTCACGAGACCTCCAGCTTGACCATTCTCACTTAGAAAAGCGTTAATAACGGGTGCTGGGAAATGTGGAGCATTGTCATTAACATCAGAGATATGTACAGTTATTACAGCGCTGCTGGAAAGAGACGGAGTTCCTTCATCTGCTGCTGTAATTGTGATGTTATACAGATAAACACTCTCTCTGTCCAGAGGTCCGTCTACCACTAGAGAATAATGATTATTATATGAAGTCTCCAGTTTGAAAGGAAACGAGCCTCTCAGCGCACAGTGAACAATGCCATTTTTACCTCCATCTTTATCAGAAACTGTGACTAAAGCAACAGCAGTTCCCGGTTTTGCGTCCTCTTTCACGCTCTCCAACAGAGGAGTCATAACTATCTCTGGCACATTGTCATTCTCATCCATAACTTCAATTAAAAGTTTACAGTGGGCACTTTTTGGAGAACTGCCTTTATCTCTCGCCTGAACACGCAGTTCAATTGCAGGCTTTTCTTCGTAATCAATTTGCCCTCGAACAACAATTTCCCCAGAGTTTGAATCAATGCTAAACAGGTTCAGTTCATCGGTATTTCCATGTCCAAGAAAAGAATATTGAATTTCACTATTGATGCCCTCGTCCGAATCACTGGCAGAAACAGAAATTATTTTGCTTCCGATAGGTGTGTTTTCCTTCACTTTAACTTTGTATAAAGGTTTGCTGAAAATAGGTTTATTATCGTTTATATCCATGATGTCAACAACAATACTTAATGTTCCAGATTTGGGAGGTTTTCCTCCGTCAATAGCGGTTAGTGTTAAGTGAATAACGGCTTGTTTCTCTCGGTCTAAAGCTTTCTGTAGTATTAACTCAGCTGATATACTCTGTTGTCCACTATGAACATCTAGAGAAAAATATCCATTTGAACTGAGTTTATAATCTTTTAGAGAATTACTGCCGACATCTGAGTCTTTTGCAATTGGAAGTGGAAATCGTTCTCCTTCATTTGAATTTTCTGTAACATTGAGAGTATAAGAGCTGTCAGGAAAAATCGGAGCATTATCGTTCACATCCACAATTATAATTTCAAGCCGAAAAAGTGTGTGCGGATTCTGAGCAAGAGCCTCTAAATTCATTGTACATTTCTGATTAGCGCCACACAATTCCTCACGATCAATCCTGTCTTTGACAAACAGCGACCCCGTTTTCATATTTGCATCAAAATACTTTGCATTTGATCCAGGCATAATCTGAAACATGCGTGATTCTAGTTCCTGAGCGCTGATCTTGAGGTCTTTTGCAATATTCCCGATCACGGTTCCTTTATTTACCTCCTCGGAGACGGAATAGACAATCTGGCCAACCGAAGATTTCCATAAAGACAGAAATAAAACGATCCAGAAGCCATTACATTCCGTGACATCCATGATTGTGTAGTAAAATATCCTGTGGTTTATTTAATGTAAAAGCGATTAAAACAACTAAACCGCTTCAATCAAGAGATAATCGGAAATCAGACGCAGAGGCAACTGTAAGCTTTGAAAATGTGTGCCCTTACATCGCATAATGTGTTGCTCTAAAGGAGGAGCTCAGATGACTCTCAAAGTCATGGTCTGCAGTGCCACCACGTGTTGTAACAGTGATGAAACAATGAGATGTTACTTTATACACTTTTCTTTATGAAACAAAGATTGAACTAAAAGCATAATCGTCTTCATAAATTCAAACTAATACCATAATATCTATGCAATCATTACGGAATTGAAAAAAAAAAAGTTTCGTGTTTTGTATTCCAGCAAATGTATGAACAACCACAAGAAATATACGCGATAGACGCTGTCCGTGGTACTGAAGTTACACTGCTTTTAAAATTCAAAACGGGCTACAATATAACATTAAATCCAATATTTAAAAAAAAAATAGAAGAAGGTAATTATTCCAACATACAAAATAAAAATCTTTAAGTAGACGAAGGTACCACAAAAGTCTCTGTATGCTCTCCTGCAGTGAGCCAAAGACTATTTACAGAGAAAGTAGAGAAGCAGTAAAAGCAATTCAATCTATATGTTAAATTCAAAAGCTCTAAAGTGATACAAATAACACGGTAAAATTCAGATATGCTAAAATAATTTGTACTATTAAAAATGCATTATCTAAACAACTGAGATTTTAAAAGACAACATGTTTCAAATTTTTCAACCACTCCGAATATTTGACACCTTATTTTTAGTATGGAAATGTGTTTGGGTGAAATTTTAATTTAAAAAAGTGTTAAATAATAGCCCATTCATTTAAATTTTTTGTTTAAAAGTGTTTAAAAATAAAAGATCACCCATTCTTCCAGAACACACACACGCACACACACATGTACATGCACAGACAGACAGATCCGTACTTACATTCTGTATATGGCATATTCTAATATTTTGTTTTATAAATCTCTAAACTAAAAGAAAGAAATGCTTAGAAGAGAGCTTAGAAAAAAAACAACCTAAGCAATGCTAAAAAAATGTACTCTTGCAAGTCAAGTGCAGTAGACGTGTATTGCAGTACACAAGTTACAAAGTCTTACCTTCTCACTGCTAGGAAGAGTTTGGGTGCGCGTAAAAGTGTCTTCTCCACTATTAATGCTGATCAACTCCGCGTCTGCTGGTGGAAACGGCGAGGGGAAAACGACTACATCACTCTTTATTGTGTCTGAACTAAAACACACGTCATACTGTTGAGTAGATTTGGAGAAGGACCAGCTTCCGTCGGGATGGGTGCTGATCACTGGAGCGCTGTACCTGCTGAAACTGCCGTCTGTCCTGTAGCATTTAGCTGCTATCAAACCCACGAGACTCAGTAAAAAGATGACTGATACTGACACGATAGCGATGAGCAGATACAGATTCAGATCTGAAAAACTCTCCTCTTTGACTGGAACTTCTCTGAATGATGTCTCTATATCATCCAGACTCTCAACAACCACAACATCCATGGACAGAGTCGCTGAGAGTGATGGCTCTCCATTATCAGACACTGTAATGATAAGTGGGTGAGTTTTTAAATCATTGTCACTCATTCGTCTCTTAGTCCTGATTTCTCCAGTGCTGCTTCCAATGCGGAAGAGATTAGTTCCTTTGGCTTCACTTATATGATAAGACAGAAGAGCGTTATATCCAGAGTCAGCATCAACAGCTCTGATCTTGGCTACAAAGTATCCCGCTTCAGCAGAGTAGGGAATGTTCTCCGTGTTCACTGATCCAGGGTCAGAATAAGGCGGTAAAATAACTGGACTGTTGTCATTCTCATCCAGAATAAACACATTTACAGTCACATTACTGCTCAGAGGAGGAACTCCAGAGTCTGTTGCCATCACTTCAAACTGGAGTCGTTTCGTTTCTTCGTGACTAAATGATTGCAAACTGAATATTTCTCCACTCAGAGAGTTGATGTTTATCAGTGTTGTTACAGGAACACTGGAGCTGGAACTGTCTAACAGTGAATATGAAAGTGCTGCGTTCTCACCAGTGTCTGAATCATCCGCTGTCACTTTTGTCACGAGACCTCCAGCTTGACCATTCTCACTTAGAAAAGCGTTAATAACGGGTGCTGGGAAATGTGGAGCATTGTCATTAACATCAGAGATATGTACAGTTATAAAAGCGCTGCTGGAAAGAGACGGAGTTCCTTCATCTGCTGCTGTAATTGTGATGTTATACAGAGAAACACTCTCTCTGTCCAGAGGTCCGTCTACCACTAGAGAATAATGATTATTATATGATGTCTCCAGTTTGAAAGGAAACGAGCCTCTCAGCGCACAGTGAACAATGCCATTTTTACCTCCATCTTTATCAGACACTGTGACTAAAGCAACAGCAGTTCCTGTCTTTGTGTCTTCCTTCACACTTTTTAAAAGAGGAGTGACAATTATCTCTGGTGCATTATCATTTTCATCCATAACTTCTATTAAAACTTTACAATGTGTGCTTCTTGGTGTACTTCCTTTATCCCTCGCTTGAACTCGTAACTCAATGGCAGGATTCTCTTCGTAATCAATTTGCCCTCGAACAACAATATCTCCTGTCTCTGGTAAAATGGAAAACAGGTCTTGCTTCTTTCCATGACCAACAAATGAATATATTATTTCACGGTTTATTCCATCATCCAAATCAGTCGCAAACACAGATACAACTTTAGTACCAGCAACAACATTTTCCTTCAGTTTGACTTTATAAAGCGGCTGACTGAACACTGGGTTATTATCATTAACATCCATAACGTTTATAATAATATCTAAAGTCCCTGATTTAGGAGGTTTTCCTCCATCTATCCCGTTGAGAACTAACTTAATTGTCGCTTGCTTCTCTCGATCTAAAGCCTTATTCAGCACTAACTCTACAGACACACTCTGGTCTTCACTCTGTGTATCTAGACTGAAATATTCATTCGGACTCAGTTTGTACTCTTTCAGTGAATTACTGCCGACATCAGAGTCTTCGGACACAGGGAGAGGAAATCTCTCTCCAGGATTGGCTGTTTCGGTTACATTTATAGTAAATAGTTTAACAGGAAAATATGGCGCATTGTCGTTTATATCCAAGATCTTAATCTCCACCCTGTAAAGATGATGAGGATTTTTAGTGAGAGCCTCGATATTTAAAGAGCATTTCTGATTCAACACACAAATCTCCTCACGGTCAATCCTTTCATTGACAAACAGCACGCCAGATTTCAGATTTACGTCAAAATACTTCTTATTTGATCCAGTCACGATCTCAAACATACGAGATTCCAGGTCGTGAACATTTATGTTCAGGTCTTTCGCAATGTTTCCAACAACTGTTCCCTTATTTACCTCTTCCGGTACAGAATAGACGATCTGGGCAAACGCAGAATCCAGCAAAGAAAGGAAAAATATAATTCCACACTCGAAATATCCCATGAATGCCATAATGGTGATTCACAACTGCTTTAATGACAGTAAAATAAACGCGAAACAATCTATTTATTCTTAGCATTCAGGCAACACGAGACGAAACAGAACCATCATCACGTCTAAAGGACTGGAACACGAACTGTAACAGCAGGATTCTGAGCGAGAGGCTGCAGAGGAAAACCTTGCTTATTTAACTCACGGTCTGCAGCGACTCCATGTGCCTAAACTATCCTATAGCATGAACGTTTTATTTCCAAATCCAAAAAAGAAACAACATGTTGAAACGAAACTGCAACATCAACAATTGCAATACTTCAACAATCCCAACACTGAAAAACAAAGCAAGACAACGCAGTGTAATATTACTAAGGTTACTATCAGCATCAACACATTGATAATCTAATGGCACTGTAAACAATCAAATGGGTGCTTGTTATGACAAAATGCACAATCTGAAAGTAGCTGTCCATGGGACATGTTGATATAACTATAGTAATGATCCGGCAAGGGAGCTGCACGGTGCTGTTGGGGAACATGCCAAAGTTAACAATATCATTGATAAAAAAAATAAAAAAAATAAAAAAACAGACTGGAACGCTGTATTAACAAAGCATTCAAGGTCAGAATTTATTTGTATTATTGTTGTTGTTGTTGGCATCGATTTCCGGTTTCGTTTTTACATTTTAATTGTGCATTGCCCATCTCTTACCGCTTGATTTGTCTCATGAACACAGGCCTATTGTTTTACTTATTTGTAATACATGTTGATAAAAATGATGGAGGACCAAAGTACCGGTACTAAAAAAATAAACAGTTAAATAAATAAATAAATAGTTAAATAAAACAACACTTGCATGTACCAGTTTATTCTGAAGTAATTAAAAAAAATTATTTCAATAAATTATTAAATGTATCTATTTATTTTGTAAAATTCCATTAAAACACAACATTTATTGTTTAATTTATGTCACAATATCTTCTTTCACACACCATTACTGTGCTTAAATATCTAAAATTTCACAATAAAATGTTCTCTTTCAAAAAAATTTTTTTTTTTTTTATTAACAATATGTTGAATTAAAGAATGATGTATGTTTGATGAATCCTGTATTTCCAAAAGCACGATTTTCCCAATTTTTTTTTTTTTTCATAATAGAGGACATTTCACAAATCCCAATCAACAGTCAGTGGGGTTCATGACGCTAATTGGTTTAAAGTTGAAGAGCAGACAGACAAGACAAATAGATTTTCTCATGGATGGTGACATTATTCACGAAACGACAACTTCACAGTTTACATGTAGTATGCAACAATAAACATGATGAATAAGACAATATCTGATTTCCACGCGTGAATGTGATGATCGTTTGGACAGTTTCTTTAGCTGTAAATCCCATATTTTGGGTTTGAACCTACTGGAACAACATGGTCTTCCAAGCAAATGCTTTGTAATCTCGTTCTCGCATACCCATCAACAACAACTCTTTGTTCAATCGCTTGGAAAGATGTTCCATATGTTAGTCAACAATTTCTAGATTTCCTTACACAGTTATTGCCGCTAGCAGATCCTTTATGTCGTCTAATGACAGATCATCACCAAATAAAACTATTCCTCCTATTTCATCTGCATGTGCAGAAACAGGACAATCATATTGTTCTAAAAAAAATAAAGCCATTCTTTACCTCAGCAACTTCGTAAACTAAAGCAAATTAAATATGTTATGAAAGATAACAAAGATAATTGTTTGTCAACCACTGAAATTAATTGCTAACCGTTGAAAATCATTTAGATAAAACCTAAATATTCTCAACAACAAAAAAACGATCTTCTTACCTTCTCACTGCTAGGAAGAGTTTGGGTGCGCGTAAAAGTGTCTTCTCCACTATTAATGCTGATCAACTCCGCGTCTGCTGCTGGAAATGGCGATGGGAAAACGACTACATCACTCTTTATTGTGTCTGAACTAAAACACACGTCATACTGTTGAGTAGATTTAGAGAAGGACCAGCTTCCGTCGGGGTGGGTGCTGATCACTGGAGCGCTGTACCTGCTGAAACTGCCGTCTGTCCTGTAGCATTTAGCTGCTATCAAACCCACGAGACTCAGTAAAAAGATGACTGATACTGACACGATAGAGATGAGGAGATACAGATTCAGATCTGAAAAACTCTCCTCTTTGACTGGAACTTCTCTGAATGATGTCTCTATGTCATCCAGACTCTCAACAACCACAACATCCATGGACATAGTCGCTGAGAGTGATGGCTCTCCATTATCAGACACTGTAATGATAAGTGGGTGAGTTTTCAAGTCATTGTCACTCATTCGTCTCTTAGTTCTGATTTCTCCAGTGCTGCTTCCAATGCGGAAGAGATTGGTTCCTTTGGCTTCACTTATATGATAAGACAGAAGAGCGTTATATCCAGAGTCAGCATCAACAGCTCTGATCTTGGCTACAAAGTATCCCGCTTCAGCAGAGTAGGGAATGTTCTCAGTGTTCACTGACCCAGGCTCAGAATAAGGCGGTAAAATAACTGGACTGTTGTCATTCTCATCCAGAATAAACACATTTACAGTCACATTACTGCTCAGAGGAGGAACTCCAGAGTCTGTTGCCATCACTTCAAACTGAAGTCGTTTCGTTTCTTCGTGATTAAATGATTGCAAACTGAATATTTCTCCACTCAAAGAGTTGATGTTTATCAGTGTTGTTACAGGAACACTGGAGCTGGAACTGTCTAACAGTGAATATGAAAGTGCTGCGTTCTCACCAGTGTCTGAATCATCCGCTGTCACTCTTGTCACGAGACCTCCAGCTTGACCATTCTCACTTAGAAAAGCGTTAATAACGGGTGCTGGGAAATGTGGAGCATTGTCATTAACATCAGAGATATGTACAGTTATAACAGCGCTGCTGGAAAGAGACGGAGTTCCTTCATCTGCTGCTGTAATTGTGATGTTATACAGAGAAACACTCTCTCTGTCCAGAGGTCCGTCTACCACTAGAGAATAATGATTATTATATGATGTCTCCAGTTTGAAAGGAAACGAGCCTCTCAGCGCACAGTGAACAATGCCATTTTTACCTCCATCTTTATCAGAAACTGTGACTAAAGCAACAGCAGTTCCTGACTTTGTGTCTTCTTTCACATTTTTTAAAAGAAGAGTGACAATTATCTCTGGTGCATTATCATTCTCATCCATAACTTCTATTAAAACTTTACATTGTGTGCTCTTTGTTGGACTGCCTTTATCCCTCGCTTGAACTCGTAACTCAATAGCAGGATTCTCTTCGTAATCAATTTGCCCTCGAACAACAATATCTCCTGTCTCTGGTAAAATGGAAAACAGGTCTTGCTTCTTTCCATGACCAACAAATGAATATATTATTTCACGGTTTATTCCATCATCCAAATCGGTCGCAAACACAGATACAACTTTAGTACCAGCAGGAACATTTTCCTTCAGTTTGACTTTATAAAGCGGCTGACTGAACACTGGGTTATTATCATTAACATCCATAACGTTTATAACAATATCTAAAGTCCCTGATTTAGGAGGTTTTCCTCCATCTATCCCGGTCAGAACTAACTTAATTGTAGCTTGCTTCTCTCGATCTAAAGCCTTATTCAGCACTAACTCTGCAGACACACTCTGGTCTTCATTCTGTGTATCTAGACTGAAATATTCATTCGGACTCAGTTTGTATTCTTTCAGTGAATTACTGCCGACATCAGAGTCATCGGACACAGGGAGAGGAAATCTCTCTCCTGGGCTTGCGTTTTCACTAATATTCAGAGTAAATACTTTAACTGGAAAATGTGGAGCATTGTCGTTTATATCCAATATCTTAATCTCCACCCTGTAAAGATGATGAGGATTTTTAGCGAGGGCCTCGATATTTAAAGAACATTTCTGATTCGACACACAAATCTCCTCACGGTCAATCCTTTCATTAACAAACAGCACGCCAGATTTCAGATTTACGTCAAAATACTTCTTATTTGATCCAGTCACGATCTCAAACATACGAGATTCCAGGTCGTGAACATTTATGTTCAGGTCTTTCGCAATGTTTCCAACAACTGTTCCCTTATTTACCTCTTCCGGTACAGAATAGACGATCTGGGCAAACGCAGAATCCAGCAAAGAAAGGAAAAATATAATTCCACACTCGAAATATCCCATTAATGCCATAATGGTGATTCACAACTGCTTTAATGACAGTAAAATAAACGCGAAACAATCTATTTCTTCTTAGCATTCAGGCAACACGAGACGAAACAGAACCATCATCACGTCTAAAGGACTGGAACACGAACTGTAACAGCAGGATTCTGAGCGAGAGGCTGCAGAGTAAACCTTGCTTATTTAACTCACGGTCTGCAGCGACTCCATGTGCCTAAACTATCCTATAGCATGAACGTTTTATTTCCAAATCCAAAAAAGAAACAACATGTTGAAACGAAACTACAACATCAACAATAGCAATATTTCAACAATCTCAACACTGAAAAACAAAGCAAGACAACGCAGTGTAATATTACTAAGGTTACTATCAGCATCAACACATTAATAATCTAAAGGCACTGTAAACAATCATATGAGTGCTTGTTATGACAAAATGCAAAATCTGAAAGTAGCTGCCCATGGGACATGTTCATATAACTATTAATTATCCGGCAAGGGAGCTGCACGGTGGTGTTGGTGAACAGGCCAAAGGAATTAATATCATTGCAAAAAGAAAAAAAACGACTGGAGTGCTTTTTCCGCAGGATAGGGGATGTTCTCAGTGTTCACTGATCCAGGGTCAGAATAAGGTGGTATTATCATATACTTATGACAAAGCATTCAAGGTCAGAATTTATTTTTATTACTGTTGTTGTTGTTGTTGTTGTTGTTGTTGTTGTTGGCATCGATTTCCTGTTTCGTTATCGCATTTTAATTTTGCATTGCCCATCTCTTGCCGCTTGATTTGTTTTATTAACACAGGCCTACTGTTTTTCTAAATTGTAATACATGTCGAAAAAAATGATGGAGGACCAAAGGAAAAAAAATCTGTTAAATTAATAAATACATAGTTCAATAAAACACCAATTGCATAACAGTTTATTCTGAATTAAAAAAAAAAATTATTTCATTTTATTTTATTTCATTTTATTTTATTTTATTTTAATTATTTATTTAAATAATTAAATGATTAAATGTATCTATTTATTTTGTAAAATTTCATGAAAACATAACATTTATTGTTTAATGTATGTCACAATATTTTCTTTCACACACCATTACTATGTTTAAATATCTAATATTTCACAATAAAATGTTCTCTTTCAAAAAAAAATTTTTTTTATTAACAATATGCTGAATTTAAGAATGATGTATGTTTGATGAATCCTATATTTCCAAAAGCACGATTTTCCCAAATATTTTTTTTCATAATAATAGAGGGCACAAATCCCAATCAACAGTCAGTGGGGTTCATGACGCTAATTGGTTTAAAGTTGAAGAGAAGACAGACAAGACAAATAGATTTTCTCATGGTTGGTGACACTAGTCACGAAACGACAACTTCACAGTTTACATGTAGTGTGCAACAATAAACATGACGAATAAGACAATATCTGATTTCCACGCGTGAATGTGATGATCGTTTGGACAGTTTATTTAGCTGTAAATCCCGCACTCACATATTTCGGGTTTGAACCTACTGGAAAAACATGGTCTTCCAAGCAAATGCTTCGTAGTCACGTTCTCGCATACCCATCAACAACAACTCTTTGTTCAATCGCTTGGAAATATGTTAGTCAACAATTTCTAGATTTCCTTACACACTTATTGCCGCTAGCAGATCCTTTGTGTCGTCTAATCCAGATGACAGATCATCAGCAAACAAAACTATTCTTCCTATTTCATCGGCATGTGCAGAAAAAGGACAATCATATTGTTCTAAAAAATTAAACCATTATTTACCTCACCAACTTCGTAAACTAAATCAAATGAAATATTAAGTATGTTCTGAAAATGAAAGATATGTGTCAACTGCTGAAATTAATTGCTAACCGTTGAGAACAATCTTTTAGATGTAAAATAAATATTCTCAACAACAAAACAACTATCTTCTTACCTTCTCACTGCTAGGAAGAGTTTGGGTGCGCGTAAAAGTGTCTTCTCCACTATTAATGCTGATCAACTCCGCGTCTGCTGGTGGAAACGGCGAGGGGAAAACGACTACATCACTCTTTATTGTGTCTGAACTAAAACACACATCATACTGTTGAGTAGATTTAGAGAAGGACCAGCTTCCGTCGGGATGGGTGCTGATCACTGGAGCGCTGTACCTGCTGAAACTGCCGTCTGTCCTGTAGCATTTAGCTGCTATCAAACCCACGAGACTCAGTAAAAAGATGACTGACACTGACACGATAGCGATGAGCAGATACAGATTCAGATTTGAAAAACTCTCCTCTTTGACTGGAACTTCTCTGAATGATGTCTCTATGTAATCCAGACTCTCAACAACCACAACATCCATGGACATAGTCGCTGAGAGTGATGGCTCTCCATTATCAGACACTGTAATGATAAGTGGGTGAGTTTTTAAATCATTGTCACTCATTCGTCTCTTAGTCCTGATTTCTCCAGTGCTGCTTCCAATGCGGAAGAGATTGGTTCCTTTAGCTTCACTTATATGATAAGACAGAAGAGCGTTATATCCAGAGTCAGAATCAACAGCTCTGATCTTGGCTACAAAGTATCCCGCTTCAGCAGAGTAGGGAATGTTCTCAGTGTTCACTGATCCAGGCTCAGAATAAGGTGGTAAAATAACTGGACTGTTGTCATTCTCATCCAGAATAAACATATTTACAGTCACATTACTGCTCAAAGGAGGAACTCCAGAGTCTGTTGCCATCACTTCAAACTGAAGTCTTTTCGTTTCTTCGTGATTAAATGATTGCAAACTGAATATTTCTCCATTCAAAGAGTTGATGTTTATCAGTGTTGTTACAGGAACACTGGAGCTGGAACTGTCTGACAGTGAATATGAAAGTGCTGCGTTCTCACCAGTATCTGAATCATCCGCTGTCACTTTTGTCACGAGACCTCCAACTTGACCATTCTCACTTAGAAAAGCGTTAATAACGGGTGCTGGGAAATGTGGAGCATTGTCATTAACATCAGAGATATGTACAGTTATAACAGCGCTGCTGGAAAGAGACGGAGTTCCTTCATCTGCTGCTGTAATTGTGATGTTATACAGAGAAAAACTCTCTCTGTCCAGAGGTCCGTCTACCACTAGAGAATAATGATTATTATATGATGTCTCCAGTTTGAAAGGAAACGAACCTCTCAGCGCACAGTGAACAATGCCATTTTTACCTCCATCTTTATCAGAAACTGTGACTAAAGCAACAACAGTTCCCGGTTTTGCGTCCTCTTTCACGCTCTCCAACAGAGGAGTCGTAACTATCTCTGGCACATTGTCATTCTCATCCATAACTTCTATTAAAAGTTTACAGTGTGCACTTTTTGGAGGACTGCCTTTATCTCTCGCCTGAACACGCAGTTCAATTGCAGAATCTTCTTCGTAATTAATCTGCCCTCGAACAACAATTTCCCCAGAGTTTGAATCAATGCTAAACAGTTTCATTTCATCGGTATTTCCATGAAGTGAATACTGAATTTCACTATTGATGCCCTCGTCCAAATCACTGGCAGAAACATTAATTATTTTGGTTCCAATAGGTGTGTTTTCCTTCACTTTAACTTTGTATAAAGGTTTGCTGAAAACAGGTTTATTGTCGTTAAAATCCATGACGTCAACAACAATACTTAATGTTCCAGATTTGGGAGGTTTTCCTCCGTCAATAGCGGTTAGTGTTAAGTGAATAACGGCTTGTTTCTCTCGGTCTAAAGCTTTCTGTAATATTAACTCAGCTGATATACTCTTTTGCCCGCTGTGAACATCTAGAGAAAAATATTCATTTGAACTGAGTTTATAATCTTTTAGAGAATTACTGCCGACATCTGAATCTTTTGCAATTGGAAGAGGAAATCTTTCCCCTTCATTTACAATCTCTGTAACATTAAGAGTATAAGAGCTGTCGTAAAAAATCGGAGCATTATCGTTCACATCCACAATAATAATTTCAAGCCGAAAAAGTCTGTGTGGATTCTGAGCAAGAGCTTCTAAATTAATTGTACATTTCTGATTAGCGCCACACAACTCCTCACGATCAATCCTGTCTTTGACAAACAGCGACCCCGTTTTCATATTTACATCAAAATACTTTGCATTTGATCCAGGCATAATCTGAAACATGCGTGATTCTAGTTCCTGAGCGCTGATCTTGAGGTCTTTTGCAATATTCCCGATCACGGTTCCTTTATTTAGCTCCTCGGAGACGGAATAGACAATCTGGCCAACCGAAGATTTCCATAAAGACAGAAATAAAACGATCCAGAAAACATTATATTCCTTGACATCCATGATTCTGTAGTGAAGTTTCCAGCGGTTAATGTAATGTAAAAGCGATTAAAACAAATCAACCGCTTCAATCAAGAGACAATCCGAAATCAGACGCAGAAGCAACTATAAGCCTTGAAAATTTGTGCCCTTTCAACACATATTGTGTTGCTGTAAAGGAGGAGCTCAGATGACTCTCAAAGTTATGGTCTGCAGTGCCACCACGTGTTGTTACAGTGATGAAACAATGAAATGTTATTTCATATACTTTTCTATAAATCAAAGAGTGAACCAAAAGTATCGTTGTCTTCATAAATTCAAACCTAAACCTTCATTGCTATGCAATCATTACGGAATACAAAAAAGGTTTGTGTTTTGTATACCAGTAGGCTACATTTATGAATAAACAAGATAATACGTAATTGCCGCTGTCCATGTTACTGGTCACACTGCTTTTTTTAATTCAAAATGAGCTACAACAAAACAATAAATCAAATTAATAAAAAATAAAAAAAGTTGGTAGAAGGTAATTATTCCAACCTACAAAATATATATATATTTTTTATGTAGACTAAAGTACCATAAAAAAAGTCTCTGTATTATTATATACTGTCCTGCAGTGAGCCAAAGACCAATCACCTAAAAAATAGAAAAGCAGTAAAAGCAATTGAATCTATATGTTAAATTCAAAAGCTGTAAAGTGATACGATTGATATGCTAAAACCGCAAGATGCTAAAATAACTAAATAAATCTTATCTAAATAAATGAGATTTTAAAAGTTTTTTTTTTTTTTGCAAATTTGTCAACTGCTCCGAATATTTTACTCTTTTTTTGGAGTATGAAAATGTGTTTGGATAACTTAAAAATATATATTTTTTAAATTAAATTATAGCCTATTAATTTAGATTTTTTTGTTTAAAAGTGTTTAAAAATAAAAGATCACCCATTCCTCCAGAAGATACACACATATACTGTATATGGCCTATTCTAATATTTTATTTGATAAACCTCTAAACTAAAGAAAAATGTCAAAATAGCTTAAAATACAGGGAAAAAACACCCTATTCACAAGTCAAGTGCAGATGTGTACTTCAGTACATAAGCTGCAATGTCTTACCTTCTCACTGCTAGGAAGAGTTTGGGTTCGCGTAAAAGTGTCTTCTCCACTATTAATGCTGATCAACTCCGCGTCTGCTGGTGGAAACGGCGAGGGGAAAACGACTACATCACTCTTAATTGTGTCTGAACTAAAACACACGTCATACTGTTGAGTAGATTTAGAGAAGGACCAGCTTCCGTCGGGATGGGTGCTGATCACTGGAGCGCTGTACCTGCTGAAACTGCCGTCTGTCCTGTAGCATTTAGCTGCTATCAAACCCACGAGACTCAGTAAAAAGATGACTGACACTGACACGATAGCGATGAGCAGATACAGATTCAGATCTGAAAAACTCTCCTCTTTGACTGGAACTTCTCTGAATGACGCATCTATGTCATCCAGACTCTCAACAACCACAACATCCATGGAAATAGTCGCTGAGAGTGATGGCTCTCCATTATCAGACACTGTAATGATAAGTGGGTGAGTTTTCAAGTCATTGTCACTCATTCGTCTCTTAGTCCTGATTTCTCCAGTGCTGCTTCCAATGCGGAAGAGATTGGTTCCTTTGGCTTCACTTATATGATAAGACAGAAGCGCGTTATATCCAGAGTCAGCATCAACAGCTCTGATCTTGGCTACAAAGTATCCCGCTTCAGCAGAGTAGGGAATGTTCTCAGTGTTCACTGATCCAGGGTCAGAATAAGCTGGTAAAATAACTGGACTGTTGTCATTCTCATCAGTTATAAAAACATTTACGGTCAAGATGCTGCTTAGTGTTGGAAGACCCGAATCTGTCGCCTGTATTTCAAACTGAAATGATTTAAGATCTTCGTAGTTAAAAGACTGTTTACTGTGCAAGTCTCCACTCTCACTATTTATGTCAATCATAGAGATCAATGGAATCACAGTTGTGTCTCTGGTAATTAAAGTATAAGAAACATGCGCGTTCTTGTTGATATCTGGATCTTGCGCGGTCACTGTCGCAATGATGGCACCTGCTGGGCTGTTTTCCATTAGATACACGTTCATCACATCTTCTGCGAAGCGTGGCGCATTATCATTCACATCAGATATATGAACGGTGATAACACTAGTGCTAGAGAGTGAAGGGGAACCTTCATCTGAAGCAATTACTGTGATATTAAACTTGTCAATTTCTTCTCTATCTAGGGCTCCATCTACAACTAAAGAGTAATAGTTTTTATAAGAGGCCTCGATCTTAAACGGCACCTGACCTACAATACTGCAGTGCACAATTCCATTTTTACCTCCGTCTTTATCAGAGATTGTAATCAGAGCCACGGCTGTTCCCACTTTTGAGTCCTCTTTAATAGTACTGGCCAACGAAGTCACCAACAGCTCGGGTGGATTATCATTCACATCAACTACTTCAACTAACACCTTACACTGTGAACTCTTAGGAGGTTGTCCTTTATCTTTGGCCTCCACCCTCAACTCAACAGCAGCGTTTTCTTCATAATCAATATTACCTTTAACTGTTATAAGTCCGCTATCGGGATTAATCGAAAACAGATCTGACGCTTTGCTACTACCTTGCCTGACAATAGAAAATATTATATCGCTATTTATTCCCTCATCTAAATCAGAGGCGGAAAGGGAGGTGATTTGAGACCCCAAAGGAATGTTTTCGTTCACTTTCACTTTGTAAAGAGATTTGCTAAAAACGGGGGAGTTGTCATTAAAATCCAAAACATTGATGATTATCTCTGATGTTCCAGACATTGGAGGTTTCCCTCCATCGACAGCAGTCAGGGATAGATGAACGAGAGGCTGCTTTTCTCGATCTAAAGCTTTCATCAGCACCAGATCGACAGTAACACTCTGTTCTACGATCTGCACATCCAGAGAAAAGTGCTCGTTGGGGCTAAGCTTGTAGGTTTTAACCGCATTGTTGCCTGAATCCGGATCTTCAGCCAAAGGAAGAGAGAATTTCTCTCCAACAGAGGAGACTTCTGTTATGTTCAGTGTCTGACTGCTAATCGGAAACGAGGGAGCGTTATCATTGATGTCAATTATATTTATTTCTATTCTATACAGACTTAGTGGATTATGAGCCATCGCTTCTAAAAGCATCGTGCATTTCTCATCAGAGCAGAGCGATTCTCGATCAATTCGATTATTCACAAACAGATTCCCAGTCTTTAAATTCACCCCGAAATACCTTTTGTTGGTTCCATATACAATCTGAAACATACGAGGTTCCAGTTCCAGGACATTGATCCGAAGATCTTTTGCTATATTGCCGACAATGGTTCCAACATTTACTTCCTCTAAGACGGAATAGGCAATCTGACCGGAGGATAAAGTCCAACAATAAGACAGCAGAATCGCAGTCCATATGAGTCCAACATAATGATTCATATCTGCTCAAAACCAACAATTCAAAACCTAAATGAAACAAATAAGCACTGAGTCAAAACAAATCTGAATTGTGGTTTACTGCACAAACGCAGACGACACCGCTGGTATGAGATGGTTTAAGAGTGATGCTTTGGAAGGAGGAGATATGCAAACACGCGAGAAATTATTGTGCTCAAAATTCCCACGGTTAACAGCGTCTCCAGGTGGTTTCCAATGGAATTGCTGTGCAGTATCAATATTTACCCAGAAATAGCTTCAACTTAAAGCAAATACAAGCTTTGTAATGAGTGATTATAATGTTTTAAACGCACTTCCACGAAAGAATAGAACAGAGAGGACAATGAGGGTTCACCTTAATTATCAGATGAACAGTCTAAACACATTCCACAATGAAACTCATATAATCTAGTGTAGACGTTTTGCAAAGCTAAATACACATTCCTAAAGAGGCGACTTTAAATTGGAAGGTCTTGTTTAAATAATTACCAAACTAAACTGTGAGGATGAAAGATTATAGTTTTATAGGGGATGTTACATACAATAACCACATTTGTCGCTGTCCAGTTCTGAAATTCTGCTTTAGGAAATCTGATACTCAGAAAGATCAAACACGAAATAACATCAACAACAACAACAATAATAATAATAAGAACCACCATCATTATCATAATCATCATCATCGTGGATAGTTTTTCTATGTGTGCGTGTGTGTGTGTGTGTGTGTGTGTGTGTGTGTGTGTGTGTGTGTGTGTGTGTGTGTGTGTGTGTGAGTGAATAGGTCTTATATGCAGTTTGCAAACTAAATAGAAAATAATAATAGCATAAAACAGCTCAGATAGAATTGTGTTTGACCTCTTGAGGCTGACGGTCAACAATTGTAGAAAGGGTCTATTTGCTGAAATAGAATAAAATTCTTAACAGAAGTTAAAGGCGCTATTTTGTACTTTAAGTACGTACAAAATAACATTAAAGGCAAGGCAAGTTTATTTATACAACACATTTCATACTCGTTGGTTATTCAATATGCTTTACATAGGAGGAATGAAAACAATCAAATTAAATAAAATCATTAATAAAGATGAGAACAAAAAAGATCTGGCCAAAATACTTCATTCCACAGCCCGGCTGGTCCTAGACCACCGACTACACATAAAACAGTCCATCGTTATTGGCAACATGTTAGGACATCATATCAATCAAATTCGAAGGAGCAAAACAATAGATGAGAATTGCAGAAACTATGGAATCTAACAAGTGGATCTGAATACTTAAAGGTCTTCACAAATAATAAAATGTTAACAATGAGATTTTACAACAAATCAGTAGGAGATACTATGTAGTTATGTCTGATCTTGTTTTGTTTTTCCCATGGAAAAGAGAGCATTGGCATTTTTATTTTTTTCCTACTACCATTTGATCAACTATAATATGAAATACAGTCATGGATACACAATAAAAAAATTCAAGGACAAATAATCAGAGCTAAAAAATTATTCAGATTGAGGTCAGTGGTATATGTTAGGAAAAATGACCAGGTTCTTACCTTCTCACTGCTAGGAAGAGTTTGGGTTCGCGTAAAAGTGTCTTCTCCACTATTAATGCTGATCAACTCCGCGTCTGCTGCTGGAAACGTCGAGGGGAAAACGACTACATCACTCTTTATTGTGTCTGAACTAAAACACACGTCATACTGTTGAGTAGATTTAGAGAAGGACCAGCTTCCGTCGGGATGGGTGCTGATCACTGGAGCGCTGTACCTGCTGAAACTGCCGTCTGTCCTGTAGCATTTAGCTGCTATCAAACTCACGAGACTCAGTAAAAAGATGACTGACACTGACACGATAGAGATGAGCAGATACAGATTCAGATCTGAAAAACTTTCCTCTTTGACGAGAACTTCTCTGAATGATGTCTCTATGTCATCCAGACTCTCAACAACCACAACATCCATGGACATAGTCGCTGAGAGTGATGGCTCTCCATTATCAGACACTGTAATGATAAGTGGGTGAGTTTTCAAGTCATTGTCACTCATTCGTCTCTTAGTCCTGATTTCTCCAGTGCTGCTTCCAATGCGGAAGAGATTAGTTCCTTTGGCTTCACTTATATGATAAGACAGAAGAGCGTTATATCCAGAGTCAGAATCAACAGCTCTGATCTTGGCTACAAAGTATCCCGCTTCAGCAGAGTAGGGAATGTTCACAGTGTTCACTGATCCAGGGTCAGAATAAGGCGGTAAAATAACTGGACTGTTGTCATTCTCATCCAGAATAAACACATTTACAGTCACATTACTGCTCAGAGGAGGAACTCCAGAGTCTGTTGCCATCACTTCAAACTGGAGTTTTTTGGTTTCTTCGTGGTTAAATGATTGTAAGCTGAATATTTCTCCACTCAAAGAGTTGATGTTTATCAGTGTTGTTACAGGAACACTGGAGCTGGAACTGTCTAACAGTGAATATGAAAGTGCTGCGTTCTCACCAGTGTCTGAATCATCCGCTGTCACTTTTGTCACGAGACCTCCAGCTGGACCATTCTCACTTAGAAAAGCGTTAATAACGGGTGCTGGGAAATGTGGAGCATTGTCATTAACATCAGAGATATGTACAGTTATAACAGCGCTGCTGGAAAGAGACGGAGTTCCTTCATCTGCTGCTGTAATTGTGATGTTATACAGAGAAACACTCTCTCTGTCCAGAGGTCCGTCTACCACTAGAGAATAATGATTATTATATGAAGTCTCCAGTTTGAAAGGAAACGAACCTCTCAGCGCACAGTGAACAATGCCATTTTTACCTCCATCTTTATCAGAAACTGTGACTAAAGCGACAGCAGTTCCCGGTTTTGCGTCCTCTTTCACGCTCTCCAACAGAGGAGTCGTAACTATCTCTGGCACATTGTCATTCTCATCCATAACTTCTATTAAAAGTTTACAGTGTGCACTTTTTGGAGGACTGCCTTTATCTCTCGCCTGAACATGCAGTTCAATTCCAGAATCTTCCTCGTAGTCAATTTGCCCTCGAACAACAATTTCCCCAGAGTTTGAATCAATGCTAAACAGTTTAATTTCATCCGTATTTCCATGAAATGAATATTGAATTTCACTATTGATGCCCTCGTCCAAATCACTGGCAGAAACAGAAATTATTTTGCTTCCGACAGGCGTGTTTTCTTTCACTTTAACTTTGTATAAAGGTTTGCTGAAAATAGGCTTATTGTCATTTATATCCATGACGTCAACAACAATACTTAATGTTCCAGATTTGGGAGGTTTTCCTCCGTCAATAGCGGTTAGTGTTAAGTGAATAACGGCTTGTTTCTCTCGGTCTAAAGCTTTCTGTAGTATTAACTCAGCTGATATACTCTTTTGCCCGCTGTGAACATCTAGAGAAAAATATTCATTTGAACTGAGTTTATAATCTTTTAAAGAATTACTGCCGACATCTGAATCTTTTGCAATTGGAAGATGAAATCTTTCTCCTTCATTTGAATTTTCTGTAACATTAATAGTATAAGAGGTGTGAGGAAAAATCGGAGCATTGTCGTTCACATCCACAATTATAATTTCAAGCCGGAAAAGTCTGTGTGGATTCTGAGCAAGAGCCTCTAAATTCATTGTACATTTCTGATTAGCGCCACACAACTCCTCACGATCAATCCTGTCTTTGACAAACAGCGACCCCGTTTTCACATTTACATCAAAATACTTTGCCTTTGATCCAGGCATAATCTGAAACATGCGTGATTCTAGTTCCTGAGCGCTGATCTTGAGGTCTTTTGCAATATTCCCGATCACGGTTCCTTTATTTACCTCCTCGGAGACGGAATAGACAATCTGGCCAACCGAAGATTTCCATAAAGACAGAAATAAAACGATCCAGAAAACATTATATCCCGTGACATCCATGATTGTGTAGTAAAATGTCCAGCGGTTAATTTAATGTAAAATCTATTAAAACAACTAAACTGCTGCAATCTCGAGACAATCCGAAATCACGACGCAGAAGCTACTATAAGCTTTGAATATTTGTGGCCTTTCAACGCATAATGTGTTGCTGTAAAGGAGGAGTTTAGGTGACTCTCAAAGTCATGGTCTGCAGTGCCACCACGTGTTGTTACAGTGATGAAACAATGAGATGTTACTTCTTACACTTTTATTTATGAAACAAAGGGTGAACCAAAAGCATAATCGTCTTCATAAATTCAAACTAAAACTTTAATATATATTCAATTATTGCGGATTAGAAAACAGGTTTGTGTTTGTGTTCAAGCAAATTTATTTATAACCACAAGAAATATACGCAATTGCCGCTGTCCATGGTACTGAAGTTATACTGCTTTTAAAATTCAAAATGGGCTACAATATAACAATAAATCAATTATTTTAAAAAAAATTTGTAGAAGGTAATTATTCCACCATTCAAAATATAAATCTTTAAGTAGATTGAAATACCACAAAAGTCCCCTAAAGTGAGCCAAAGACCATTTACCGAGAAAGTAGAAAAGCAGTAAAAACAATTCAGTCTCCATGTTCAATTCAAAAGGTGTAAAGTGATACTAATAACACGATGAAATTCTGAGATGCTAAAATAACTTCTAGCATTATCTAAACAAATGAGATTTTAAAAGCAAAATGTTTCAAATTTGTCAACCATTCCACATATTTTACACTTTATTTTCAGTATGGAAATGTGTTTTGGTGAAATTTTAGTTTTAAACAGTGTTAAATTATAGCCTATTGATTAAAAAATAAAATAAAGTATTGAAAAATAAAACATTACCCATTCCTCCAGAACACACGCACACACACACAGACAGACAAATCCATACATGCATTCTGTCTAAAGCCTATTCTAATAATGTATTTTATAAACCTCTAAACTAAAAGAAAAATGTCAAAAGAGCTCTGAAAAAAAAAACAAGCAAGCTAAAACTTTTACTCTTGCAAGTCAAGTGCAGGAGGCGTGTAATGCAGTACACAACTTACAATGTCTTACCTTCTCACTGCTAGGAAGAGTTTGGGTTCGCGTAAAAGTGTCTTCTCCGCTATTAATGCTGATCAACTCCGCGTCTGCTGCTGGAAACGGCGAGGGGAAAACGACTACATCACTCTTTATTGTGTCTGAACTAAAACACACGTCATACTGTTGAGTAGATTTAGAGAAGGACCAGCTTCCGTCGGGATGGGTGCTGATCACTGGAGCGCTGTACCTGCTGAAACTGCCGTCTGTCCTGTAGCATTTAGCTGCTATCAAACCCACGATGCTCAGTAAAAAGATGACTGATACTGACACGATGGCGATGAGCAGATACAGATTGAGATCTGAGAAACTCTCCTCTTTGACTGGAACTTCTCTAAATGATGTCTCTATGTCATCCAGACTCTCAACAACCACAACATCCATGGACATAGTCGCTGAGAGTGATGGCTCTCCATTATCAGACACTGTAATGATAAGTGGGTGAGTTTTCAAGTCATTGTCACTCATTCGTCTCTTAGTCCTGATTTCTCCAGTGCTGCTTCCAATGCGGAAGAGATTGGTTCCTTTAGCTTCACTTATATGATAAGACAGAAGAGCGTTATATCCAGAGTCAGCATCAACAGCTCTGATCTTGGCCACAAAGTATCCCGCTTCAGCAGAGTAGGGAATGTTCTCAGTGTTCACTGACCCAGGGTCAGAATAAGGCGGTAAAATAACTGGACTGTTGTCATTCTCATCCAGAATAAACACATTTACAGTCACATTACTGCTCAGAGGAGGAACTCCAGAGTCTGTTGCCATCACTTCAAACTGAAGTCTTTTCGTTTCTTCGTGATTAAATGATTGCAAACTGAATATTTCTCCACTCAGAGAGTTGATGTTTATCAGTGTTGTTACAGGAACACTGGAGCTGGAACTGTCTAACAGTGAATATGAAAGTTCTGCGTTCTCACCAGTGTCTGAATCATCCGCTGTCACTTTTGTCACGAGACCTCCAGCTGGACCATTCTCACTTAGAAAAGCGTTAATAACGGGTGCTGGGAAATGTGGAGCATTGTCATTAACATCAGAGATATGTACGGTTATAACAGCGCTGCTGGAAAGAGACGGAGTTCCTTCATCTGCTGCTGTAATTGTGATGTTATACAGAGAAACACTCTCTCTGTCCAGAGGTCCGTCTACCACTAGAGAATAATGATTATTATATGAAGTCTCCAGTTTGAAAGGAAACGAACCTCTCAGCGCACAGTGAACAATGCCATTTTTACCTCCATCTTTATCAGAAACTGTGACTAAAGCGACAGCAGTTCCCGGTTTTGCGTCCTCTTTCACGCTCTCCAACAGAGGAGTCATAACTATCTCTGGCACATTGTCATTCTCATCTATAACTTCTATTAAAAGTTTGCAGTGTGCATTTTTTGGAGGACTGCCTTTATCTCTCGCCTGAACGCGTAGTTCAATTGCAGGCTTTTCTTCGTAATCAATTTGCCCTCGAACAACAATTTCCCCAGAGTTTGAATCAATGCTAAACAGGTTCAGTTCATCGGTATTTCCATGTCCAAGAAATGAATATTGAATTTCACAATTGATACCCTCGTCCAAATCACTGGCAGAAACAGAAATTATTTTGCTTCCGATAGGCGTGTTTTCTTTCACTTTAACTTTGTATAAAGGTTTGCTGAAAATAGGTTTATTATCGTTTACATCCATGACGTCAACAACAATACTTAATGTTCCAGATTTGGGAGGTTTTCCTCCGTCAATAGCGGTTAGTGTTAAGTGAATAACGGCTTGTTTCTCTCGGTCTAAAGCTTTCTGTAATATTAACTCAGCTGATATACTCTGTTGTCCACTATGAACATCTAGAGAAAAATATCCATTTGAACTGAGTTTATAATCTTTTAGAGAATTACTGCCGACATCTGAATCTTTTGCAATTGGAAGAGGAAATCTTTCTCCTTCATTTGCATTCTCTGTAACATTAAGAGTATAAGAGCTGTGAGGAAAAATCGGAGCATTGTCGTTCACATCCACAATAATAATTTCAAGCCGAAAAAGTCTGTGTGGATTCTGAGCAAGAGCCTCTAAATTAATTGTACATTTCTGATTAGCGCCACACAACTCCTCACGATCAATCCTGTCTTTGACAAACAGCGACCCCGTTTTCATATTTACATCAAAATACTTTGCATTTGATCCAGGCATAATCTGAAACATGCGTGATTCTAGTTCCTGAGCGCTGATCTTGAGGTCTTTTGCAATATTCCCGATCACGGTTCCTTTATTTAGCTCCTCGGAGACGGAATAGACAATCTGGCCAACCGAAGATTTCCATAAAGACAGAAATAAAACGATCCAGAAGCCATTACATTCCGTGACATCCATGATTGTGTAGTAAAATATCCTGTGGTTTATTTAATGTAAAAGCGATTAAAACAACTAAACCGTTGCAATCTCGAGACAATCCAAAATCAGACGCAGAAGCTACTATAAGCCTTGAATATTTGTGCCCTTACAACGCATAATGTGTTGCTGTAAAGGAGGAGCTCAGATGACTCTCAAAGTTATGGTCTGCAGTGCCACCACGTGTTGTTACAGTGATGAAACAATGAGATGTCACTCTAGAAAAGATAAGTTTAAAAAAACGTGTTATTGAAATATTTACAAAGTCAACCTTTATATCTACTTTGTCATTACAAAACAGAAAAATACAAGCACACTTTTCTTTTGATGTGTTCAGGTCAGCAGAACGGCCCCCTGAGCGCACAGGTGTTAACCATTTGGCCGCAGAGGGGACTGCCGTCAGAAGTCTGGCACCATTGGCATCAGGGCATCTTTGTTAAGGTCTAACTCAGGATAATGACATTTCTCAGATCTATCTAACCCCGAGACAACTTCGCCTGAGACTACTAAAGTAACCAGCTTTTTGAGACTGGTCTCTAGCATTTCTTGAGCAGCCAATCCAGTGCCCTGAATGGATGACCGGCAGGGACACCCAAACTGACTGCTCTGGTACTTTTCAGTGAGCATCCCAGTGCCACTACATTTACGGACAGATCTAAACTGAAACTCTCTTTGTTCAAAAAGGAAACCAAAAACGGGGAAGAGAAAAGGCACACGTGCAAAAACCTGAAACTAAGAACACCTGGATAACAATGAACCATAGAGAATGCATCCACACACAGCAACACTGACAACATAAAGTCATCAACTCACAAAGACCAGGAAACAAATGACAAGTGACAAATGACATGACACACAGGAAATGAAACATTGACCTCACAGGGAGTGCACAGATGACACGACAAACAGGACTAAGGGTAACACTAACCAGGAAAGTGTGATTATGCACTGTAAATTTAGGTAGGAAGCCAGTATATTCCAAAATCTCTGCACCTCATTGTGGAGATCGGGAAAAAATCTGATAGGTAGTTTTGCACTCATGAGGGACATTCAACTCCTCTGAGCTGGATAATTGCTCGATAAAACACCTCCCGCTGGATGGAAGTAACCAACAAGCGTTCTTCTGAACCAGAGTTTCATCCCTTCACACCATTGGTTTGATTTCACATGTGCTTCATGATGCAATCACACAGAGCATTCCCATGGCGTCAAGCGATGAAGCATAAGTTCCCTTGAATGGCAACAGTCGTCTGTCAACCTGAATGGTTTACAGCTTAAGCCAAATAAAACAGATTGATTAAATGCAAGCTAACTTTCATGATAATTACCAAAACATCACTTAAAAAACTGGGTGATCAGAACATACTCTTCTTTAAGGGGCATTTACATTCTGTCATAACATGCACAGCATCAGGGAAATGTCCCTATTTAACAGTTAATTGTCCTTAATGGATAAATTGAATCCTTGAATCCAAATTTTGTAAGATTTATGGTGTCCCTTTTATCCATGAAAATTTGAAAAGATCTAACAGTCATTAAATAAAACTGACCTCAATATAGTGTAAATTATACACCTATACATCTTTTGTAGCTTAGAATGTCACTGTTCATGAAATGTTCTTGGTAGTTTGTTCTTCCAGAAGAAGAAGCATATGCTGAACTGATCCAATTCCTTGATGACAAAAGTTTGTCCCTGGTCATGCGAGAGGCTGCCGGGCGTGGAGCACTTACCCGTGGAAAGGGTAAGCCCCGCATTGTGAGTCTCTACACAGAATTGACTTCCCTGCAAAAGTTGAGTGGTGAGAGTGTGACTGACCATGTCATACATCCTGAGACCTAAATCACAGTGCTGAGGAATTCTGGAGAAGTATTGAGTCATGGATTATTAGTTGCAATGGTTTTGAAGGAGCTGCCAGAATCATTCAAGCCTTTTTCCATTTTTATCACTCAAAGGGATGAGAATTTCTTTTGCAGATTTTAAGACAAAATTGCGGAGTTATGAGAGCACTGAAGGTATGTACACAGCTGTGGATGAAGACAATGGAATGGGGGCCCAGGTGCATTCAAGGAAGGCCAGTGCCCCAGCAGGTGTAAGGGTGCGAAGCACTGAGAGTGGGGACATTAAGTGTTTCCATTGTGGCCAGAGAGGACACAAGGCAAGACTGTGTCTGTGTGATCAACAGTGATATAGCCAGGGTATGCGTATCACATGGCGAGGAGGACAGAGATAGCAACAGCAGGATGATGCACATGGAGTGTATGAGGAAACAGACAATACTTTTATCTTCAAGTTGTTGACCAGTGTTTGTCAGCTAGGGAGCGGTGTCACCCGAAAGGGATTGATGGTGGACACCGGTGCGACATATCATTACTGACCTGGCCAAGTTCAAGAGCTTCGACGATCGATTCCAGGCTGAGATGCACTGCGTAGAGCTGGCCGATGGCACAAGTTGCAAGGGGGGTCGCGGAGCGTAGAGGAGAAGCAGAGTTATGCCTGGTTGACAGCAAAGGGCGACACCTCACTGCTACACTGAAGCAGGCACTGTACATCCCCTTCTATGCCTAAGACATCTTCTCTGTGAGAGCTGCAACTTCCAGCAGGGCAACAGTGATCTTCAAGGAGGGTGAAGACGCCCTACAGTATAAAGACGGTACATGATTTCTTACTCATGAACATAACAGGCTGTTCTATTTGCCTACTGTGTCAGTGAACATTGAATGTGATAATCAATGTTTGAGTAGCCATGATATTCAGGATAACATTTTGGTACACTGTAATTTTAATGATGTTCAGAAGTTATAGAATGTTGTGGATGGTATGTCAATCAAGGGTAAAGTACCCAAGTCTATGCAATGTGCTGCGTGGGTCCAAGGTAAATTCACTCAGAATAGGAACAGAAAGCGTGATGTGAGAGCCAAGTCAGCTCAGCCCATTGACCCAAAGTCAAGAGAAGGGTATAGGTACGCACTTTCCTTCAATGATGACTACTCAAGTGTGGTGTTTGTGTACTTTTTGAAGCACAAAAGTGACACAATGAGGTTCCTAGCTGACACAGCCCCATATGTATCAAGTCTGATAATGGTGTTGAATTAACTGGACAGGGTTATCAACTACTTTGCTGGAATAGAATCAGACTTGAGACATCAGCACCATACTCCCCACACCAGTGGCACTGCTGAGCGCAACTGGAGAACCCTTTTTGATATGGCTAGATGTATGCTCTTAAAAGTCAGTTACCCCAGGAGCTATGGCCGTGTGCAGTCCAGACAGCAGCGGTGGTGAGGAATAGATGTTTTAATAACCACACCAAACAAAGACCTTATTTTATGCTGACAGGAAGGAAACCCAATATGTTCAGAATGCAGAAGTTTGGTACTGTGTGTTATACCTATATACAGGACAAGAAGAAGCTAGACTCAAGGTCTGATTAAGGCATCTTCATTGGTTATGACAGTAGAAAGGTGATGAAACACAAACTGGTGAGGTTTATGTCCAATGTTGAGGAACAGGAGACTGATGACATGTCTGATGACGATGACATTGATATTGGTATAGGTATAGCACAACCAGACCTGACCCTGATAATCAGTGTGACATTCCAGAGACGAGGCTAGGCCCAAGCCAGATAAGTCTACAGTCAGCTGAGGTCTAGCCAGAATCGTATTCTCCAGATACCCCGAGTAGAGAGAGGAGATATCTTGGTAGAGAGAGAAGGAGGCCAGATTTCTATGGGGTGGAGAGTGATCAGGTGCAGGTCAGCATTGATTATTGCTATAAGATGGTTTTCAGTGTACCTCAGACTTTCAGAGAAGCGGTGACATCATCCAATTAATGGGAGTGGGTAGATGCAATGGATGAAGAGATGAAATGACTGAGGGATAACCACATTTACTTTGACCACCCTACCTGAGGGCAAGAAAGCAGTGGGGGGTAGAGGGGTGTATGCCATCAAAACCAATGCTGATAGACCAGACAAGTATAAGGCTCGTTATGTTGCCAAGGGGGAGAGTCAGGAGATGGGTGTAGATTGTGGAGATACTTTTTCTCCTACTGCCAACCTTACCAGTGTGAGAGTGATAATGCAGAAAGCTGCTCAGGAGAATCTGATCCGACATCAGATGGATGTTAAAATGGCCTAACTACATGCACCGATTGATGTGAAATTCACATAATTTCGGACCGATCGAGCGGAGCAACAGCGCATGTGGTGCGATACTCCTTTCATACGTGGGCGGAGAGATAGCGGACAGATCGCGTATAGCGGGACCGCTGCTATAAGTTACGTGAAGGGGATGAAAGAGCCGCGGGTTGCCGACCCCCGCTCTAGACCAGTGTTTTTCAACCGGTGTTCCGGTTATTCAATTTCACCTAATTTTTCTAAAAAACACATTTTGAGCAGCTGCAAGCGTCAATGGTGCGCGTCTGTAGTGATGTTACGTCTGACACCGACGCTCCAAAGCTTACTTCAAACTCGAACGGGCTTTGCAATGAACCACTGCTTCGGAGCTTGTATCATTACGTCACTAGTCACGTGAAAATGACGTCTGAAGCAAACACACTGCTTCACTCCAGCAGTGAACCACCTGACTGCTTTGACAGCCAGATCCAGTGTTGACGGGTAGTAGACGCTGACAACCTCCTCCCCCAACAACCGAGTATCGCGCTCCAAACCAGACTGAGGGGTCGTTGCGGGCTCTGGCGCAGACTGACGGGTCGGTGCAAGCTCTGGAGCGGCAGGCTGGTGCAACCTCCAGGCGCGCACGGCTGCACAGAAAAAAACAAAAATACCGCCCTTTGAGCTGAGGCTGAGGAAATCAGCGCTGGCTAACGAGTCGCGCCATACTCTGGAGCGGAAGGCTTGTGCAGCCTCCAGCAACAACTTTACTGCCTTTTGGGCAGTCCATCATAAAAAATATAAATAATTTAAAAAAAATTGGTTTTAACATTCCTGTAGGTAACTTCACCTGGTTGGATGTACGCAGGTCTGGGAAGACAGCTGGATCTCTTGTGACGAAGTCTTCTATAACGAAATTGAGCCCATTGTTGATCCAAATGCATGTCTTTATTGAAACACAGGGTAGTCGTGCAGGCAAATTCAAAACAGGAACAAACTAGGGATGGGTAGCTCGACACCCTGTGTTGACACTCGTCTCGAGTTTTCGACACACTAGTGCTTCGAAACACTGTTTCGGAGAATCGCTTTGAAATGGGGCTGTCACGTGACCTGTGTGAACGAAGCTTCGTTACCTCACTAACACGTCACGACGGACTCACAGAGCACATAGATTGAACCGTCCCATAGTGCACGGATGTTTGAGTACACAAATGAATACATATAAAATGAAATTGTCCATTAAGTGTGTATATTACATGTGTATATTAAGAATGCAAAAAAACATGTCAGATGGATTGCACCAGCAAAACTGTTGTATTCACAATGAAATTATGTTCCTGTTGCATGAATATTAGAAAAAAAAATGTGTTACTCTCCTCATTGTACTTGTGCATGAATTATATTACATATAATAATATTTAATAATTTTTTTCACATGTTGGGTGGGTGTTTGCACGTTCTACGTGTTTGCGGTGTAGAAAAAATATTGAGCGATAAGCGAATATACTCAAGGAAGCTTGTATGAATGAATGCATGCGAGGGGGGAGTCAGATTTGTGCGGGGAGTCAAATTTTGCCTGCATGTTTGATGGCGAAATTGTCCAGCTGTTCAATTCAGACACAGAAGATGAGGACTTTGATGGATTTGGATGGATTGATTAAAATATAATGTGAGTGTAGCCTATTGTTAAATAGTAGAATAAAGATCAACCAAACTTACTGTTTTGCTTCCGTTACCTTTTTTTTTTGTAGACCGAATGTTTTAGCATGGGTTAAGTACAGAAATAGACACCGTAATTGAGATTTATGGTGCGGAAAATACTGTAAATGCCTTTGTAATTGTGCATTTATTTTTTAGTTAATTTTTTAACAATATGCATGTTTGTGTTGTTTTGTAAGGAACACACACATATAAAAAGTTGCACAATACAATTAAACTTATTTAATATACAAATAAACCTTCCCAAATGAACAAAACATCTGAATGACACAGTTGGTGTAGGAATTTTTATTGAGCACCAGATGGCAGAGTAGAGCACTGTGTCAAAAGCTTCGAAGCACCGACACAGTTTCACGTAAAAGCTTCACTGCTTCAGAAGCTTCGTTTGGCACATCCCTAGAACAAACAGCAATACAAGGAACAATCAAGGTCGTGGTTGAGATACAGGCAACAGATCGGAACAGGCAGGAAAACAGACAGGACGATGAAAAACGCTCGGAATTGTGCACTAGGCAAACAAGACTTGACAGTTTGTGAGTGCTTTATAGTTCATGTAATTCATTACAGCTGGTGGAATAATCAGTCCATTGCACAGCATTGTGGGAAATGTAGTGTGTGTGTTGGTCAGTATAAGTGTGAGAGCTCCCTCTGGAGCCAGACGGGGGAGTGACAGGGTTCATGATCGTAACAGTATACCGTGTGATGTTCTATTGAAGCTGCACCTGTACTCTTAAACAATTGTTACTTGTTTTCTCACTGCAATCTGTTTGAAGCATGTTTATTCTCTGTCTTTAACTGGTATCTAGTCAGATCTGCTTAACAAGTATTTGCAACTTTAAATAGTTAAATAGCTAGTGAGATGTATTCATTTATTAAGATTGAAGAGGCTGCAGAATTTCTCTTTAGCATATCAAATCATGTGCCTCTGAAGCTGGAGGTTTATTAATACGGCACTAGATACATGTATTTATTCAGTAGGGTTAGGGTTAGGGTATCTATGACTGTCAATTTTAAAACAGTTGATTCTCATTCTAATTTCTATTACAGATTTGTTCTGTGTAGATGGTGATTATTTAAAGTTTGTGTCAAGGCAAGGCAAGGCAAGTTTATTTGTATAGCACATTTCATACACAATGGTAATTCAAAGTGCTTTACATAAAGAAGAATGATAAAAGTAAAACATTAAAAATGATTAAAAGAATAAAAAGATAATACGTATAAAATGCAAACAGTTCGGACATAGCACAGTGCTCAATCTGCAAATGCATAGGTAAAAAGATGTGTTTTGAGTCTTGATTTGAATGTGGCTACTGTTGGAGCACACCTGATCTCGTCTGGAAGCTGGTTCCAGCTGCGGCTGGCGTAACAGCTAAAAGCAGACTCTCCTTTCTTTGAGTGAACGCTGGGTATTACTAAGTGACTTGATCCTGATGATCTTAGTGATCTGTTAGGTTTATATTCTATGAGCATATCTGCAATGTATTGAGGTCCTAGGCCATTGAGTGATTTATAAACAAGTAACAGTACTTTAAAATTAATTCTAAATGTAACTGGAAGCCAGTGCAAGGACCTAAGGACTGGTGTGATGTGTTCATATTTTCTGGTTCTGCTCAGAATCCTGGCAGCAGCGTTCTGTACGAGCTGCAGCTGTCTTATGGTCTTTTTGGGAAGGCCGGTGAGGAGCCCATTACAATAATCCACCCTGCTGGTGATGAAAGCATGAACAAGTTTCTCTAAGTCTTGATTGGAGACAAAGCATCTAATTCTTGCAATATTTTTGAGATGATAATATGCTGATTTAGTTATTGTTTTTACATGGCTACTGAAACTCAGGTCTGACTCCAAAATCACACCAAGATTCCTGACCTGATTTTTAGTTGTTTGACCCCTAGAGTGAAGGTATGCGTTCACTTTGAGAACTTCATCTTTGTTTCCAAATGCAATGACTTCAGTTTTGTCTTTGTTTAACTGAAGGAAGTTTAGGCACATCCAGTTTTTAATTTCATCAATGCATTGACACAGGGAGTCAATGGGGCTGTAATCTGTAATCTGTAATGGGGCTGTGTCAAACGCCACAATGTTTTTATGACACTATTACTATAATATTATTATGCTATTATGCCTTCCACAAAATTGTTGTGTTGTACTTCTTGTAAAAGAGAAACTGAGTGAAAACAATATATTTGTAATGTCTTGTGGACTGTGAAAAACGTCTTTAATGAATTCTTTAAACTCTTCTAGGGCTCATAATGTTGCATGATCTTGTACTTTCACACATTCAGATATTTGCATTACGTGGTTTAGGTGCTAAAACACAAACTATGCATGCTAAACATTTTGTTCAGCAACTTCCTTTGCGATGTCAATCCTATGCAGAACTAGCAACACCATATATTTATATAACACCATATGTATATTTCTTTTTTTTTCTTTCTTAGAATGTGAAAGACAAGTATGTACGTAAGTTACAGTATAGACTTTATATTAAACTGTGTGGCAATTTCAAGTTCAAGATCATTTAATTTATGTTCCTTTACATGCAGATACATACATACATACATACATACATACATACATACATACATACATACATACATACATACATACATACATACATACATACATACATACATACATACATACATACATACATACATACATACATACAGATTATCATATTTATTTATTTACCTTGACTTAAAACATTTAAGAAACATTTTGAAAATAAAATTTGTTTTATCATTTTGTTAAATTCTCCTTTTTATATTATTATTTATTGTTTTAGGGTTTTGGGTTTAAACATCAATAAACTCTTTAAAAAATAAACTCTTATTTATTAAATATTTCCACACAAAAATTTTTTTTTAGTTTAATTACTAAAATTAGAAAAAAACAGGGAAAGTTCTTTTTTTTTTTTTCTTGTCACACCGGTGAGGTAAATAGAGTAGAGAAAATACAATGAGATTTATTCAAAAGTTCCTTTGGAGCGCTATTTTTTTATTTTATTTTTTCAAATATTTTGTACCTTTACTGAAATATTTGTAAAATTGTTGTTTAAGGTGCAATAAAGTATTGTAGCGCTTTTTGTCTTGGTCTTACGTCCTACAATGGTGTAAGGCAAGTTTAGCAGAATATAACAAAATTATACATTTAAAGAGTGTGTGTCTGCCCCTGCCACAGCACCGCAACAAGATCTTTTAACAGGTTTGTTTAATAAAAAAATAAAATAAAAAAATTATGGCAAAGGTTGTACAAAGAGGTACAACTTATAACAGAAACAAAGGCTTCAGAAGTGGCAATGCCAAAATAATAAACAAAAGTTGAGTCTTGCTTAGAGTTAAAGTTTTACAAAGGCTTTAAAAAGAAAAGAACAAAATAACAGACAGGCTGTTACTTTAACGGTACTGGTGTGCAATGTGAAATCCCGAGGAGACGTAGGATCCAACTGAGATTCTTTATTTTGAAATTACACAAATAAACAAAAGACTTTAAACAGAACTCAAATGGCACCTCTAGTGCAAACACAGAGATAGACAGGAGACACAACATCCATGCAATAACGTCAACGATCGACAAAGACATGAGAACACAGGAGGGTATTTATAACAAGCGGAGATGGGAAACAGATGATGAGACTAACAGAGGTAAGTGATGACAAGACAGGTGCAGGAAGGGCACGGAAGAATACACAGACGGGGCCCGGAAGTGAAACATGACGAGACTGTGACAAAGGCACATTCTCTCCCAATTTGATCCCAAGCCATGCAGGAGAAAAACGGCCACAAAATAAAAACGCAACAAATAAGTCTTGATGAGTAATTTTTTTAATTCATTAAACCGACCATTACAAGGATTTTTTTTTAATGCAGTGGTTGAAGACTTGATGTAGCATGATTAAAGTTGACACTTGGACCTCAACTTCTTCTTATACAACATAAAAAGCAGAAGAGCACAGAGTAGCGCAGTCCTCCTGAAGACAACCACAGGGAAACAAACTACAGAGCACTTATGTCAATATGAGCTTCACTGTCACACAAGAGATGAACAGAGCCGATGAAGAGATGGAGATTTATGCCAATGCAGACAATGTGTATGATGATGTGAGAAGGACGGAGGACTCAGATTTCAAGAGATTTCAAAAACTTCAGTGCACAGGTATACAGATTCCCCTTATTATGACAATGAACACCAACACACATTTTCAGAATTGTAAACTAAGATTTAGAAAAAATATTTAATTCATATCTGCCATTTTTTAGGAACTGAATCTTTGTGGAAAAGAATATGTGGAGCAGCTGCGGTGTTTTTGCTGTTGTGTGTTCCTCTGCTGGTTGTCATCACGGTGCTACACGTCCAGCTCAACAAAGAGACTCGCCAACGTCAAATTGACATTGCGAACTTTACAAAAATGAGACACCAGGAGCAAATCAAGCATGAGAATGAGAGAAATCAGTTACGAAAAAACAATATAGTTCTCCTGAATGAGAGAGATCAGTTACAAAAAAACAATACAGTTCTCCTGAATGAGAGAGATCAGTTACAAAAAAACAATACAGTTCTCCTGAATGAGAGAGATCAGTTACAAAAAAACAATACAGTTCTCCTGAATGACAGAGATCAGTTATGACAAAACAATACAGTTCTCCTGAATGAGAGAGATCAGTTACGACAAAACAATGCAGACCTTCTGAATGAGAAAGATCAGTTACTAAAAAACAATGCAGACCTTCTGAATGAGAGAAATCAGTTACGAAAAAACAATACAGTCCTTCTGAATGAGAGAAATCAGTTACAAAAAAACATCACAAACCTTCTGAATGAGAGAAATCCGCTTTTTAACATGATGGAAACAACTGAAACGTATTATAGAAGGTATTGATCTAGAAGCTATCGGCCTATATACTGTACATTATTATCTAAAAACTCTGCTATTATCAGAATTACTTAAAATACATGCTTATTTGTAACAATGTAAACATCCGTAGAGGATATTATAACTGTAACACCATGCAATGCATATGGCATGCCTTTTAAAATATTGTTTTTGTGTCTATGAATGAAGACTATAATAAAGTTTTGTTTGTATAAATGTTATAGGTAGATAATATGTAGATAAATGTGGTTTTGGCCTCAGAGATAGTGCACTCTGAATTAAAATGGGAGAATGTAAATGAAAGTTTAAATTGCTTTTCTGTGTGTTTTTGAAACTTTGTGTGATATTATAAATATAAAATACAATAAAAGCACTGAGCAAAAAAAAGTTGAATTCATTGTCTTTTGTTTGAGAACATCTGAAGAGTGTCTGTGGTGAGACGGTGAGATCTGCATGTGTGTGTATACAATATTGTCACATATCCTTTTGTGTCTTTACATTTTAAGTACTTTGTAATGTAATCATTTTTCAAATAAAAACTATGAAATGATGAATTCAGACTCATTTCTAATTTGATTGAAAAATGTAACAAATAAAATAAAATGTACAGTAAGAAACAACATCCAGCTCCAGCTGACCTTTACAAATATACTATATAAGATACTTCATTTTAAGTTCATTTTATAGCGTATTCTTAAAGTTCAAGCACATTTTAAGTATATTTAGTAAAAACCGATGTACTACCAGCATACTTGTAAATGTAATTACTAAATTCAATGCTTACTGGGACAAAATTGACCCTCTTTTTGTGAATAAAAGTATACTTTTATATAAGTGTGAAAATAGTAAACTTTACTATGTTTTTCATTTGTACTGCAACTATACCACAAGTGGACTTATAATTATACCTATAGTTTACTTGTCAAATACTTGTAGCACATTTTTTTAGTTCATGAAAGTAAATATGAGTTTATTTGTTTTATACTGCAAGTAACTTTTAAAAAAACATTTTCAATTACCAAAAGTTGGATACCAAATGCAAGTTTATAAGACAGTATGTAACAGGTTACTCATTTAAACCACAAGCCAAGTACAGAACAAATATAGAATACTTAATTATATATTGTAATCAAAATAATGAGTATAAGTATAGGTCAAATATACTTAGTCTTCTCTGCCAGTATACTTAAGAGTAATTTTACAAATATTTCTGAGAAGTACATAAGAAGTAGAGAGAAAACATTCTTTACAATTTTATTTTGAATGAAGTATGACACACTATAGTTACATTTTGTTTGTATAAATTTTATAGGTATATACAGTATGCAGAATATGTATATGGTTTTGCCTCAGGACAGAGATACCGGTACTCTAAATTAAAATGTGAGAATGTAAATGAAAGTTTAAATTGCTATTGTGTTTTTGGTGTCTTTTGTCTGAGACTTGTGTCCCAGAAACGACAGAATAGCTGAAGAGTGATTTTGGTGAGATACTGTGAGATCTGCAAACTGCTGTGTCAAGTTTGTGCATGCTAAATAGCCCAAACTAGTGGCAGAAATAAGTATAACACACAAGTATATATATATATATATATATATATATATATATATATATATATATATATATATATAAAATACTGTCATATGCATATATTGCAGCGGATTTATAGCAGCATATGTATATATATATATATATATATATATATATATATATATATATATATATATATATATATATATATATATATATATATATATATTTAACCTAATAAGCATTTATGTGTACATCCTTGGCTTGAAAATGGCTCAATCCTGAAATAAAAAAAATACACATAGCTAAATTAGAAGCACACAACACATATATTATAAATGGGAAGCTCATTGATCCTGTCTAATTATTTTAATATATTTCTGAATACCATGCATAATTACCCCTTCAGTTAGACGTTTAATGTAATAAACGATACTACGAATACGAATAATACGAATAATCAATACTCAGATCTGTATTCTGAATCACCATATAAGCACATCGCATATCAAGGCCTGAAAAGAAAGAAAGAGGCGGGGGGAAACAGGCAGTTTGACAGTATGTGTTGGGGAGGTAAAAAAGGTGTACTCCAAATCAGAAGAGATGGAGGCGTTGTCATGGTTACTGTGGCTATGGAGACAGTGCTGTCTAGGTCAGCATCAATGAAATGGTGTGTTTAGTCACTATAGGATCACATATACATTCTCGCAATGATTCTGAAACTCCAGACATATACTGTAAAAGCATTTATTCACACTGCTATATATTTACAAGCAAAGGGCAAATCATAATGTCCAGCAAGGACACAAAGGCATTGTTTACTTTGTTTGCATAAGGACATTTCGCAAGTAAGGCAACAGAAAGTAAATGCAAATACAAAAACAAGTAACCCAAGGCATGTCGATGATATTGTGATGTATAGCAGTATTCTGATAGTATTAAGATACTGAACTTCATCCCGTTTTTTTTTTGTTGTTTTGAAAATTCAGGCACACTTTTCTCTGCCCTAAGGCACTCATTTATCTCTAAATTCTCAAATCTGCTGCCAGGAACCAATTTGAGCTGTCACCTTTTAAGAAAGCAAGTTAAACTGAATTACATGGCTTTCGATACTGTAATGGCAACTTTGAGTGTTATTCTGCTGTTCTGATCACATAATTCAAGTGACCTATATTGTTGTTATTTTTCCCCCTCTCTCTGTCTCCTTATTCCTCCTACACCATTTGCTTCACCATCCTCACCTCCTTCCCACTCCTTCAGTAGCTGCAACAAATCATTTTAATACAAGGAAAGCAATGTAGTTTTGATATCCGCAATGGTATAATTAGATCTATGTAATATGACATAATAATACTGCCAAATATCTCACCACAAATAATAAATGTCTTAAAACATTTCACTGTCATCATAAAAGAAGCAGCATTAAATACATTACTTTTACATTATTTTCTTCTCATTTTCATAATACAAAACCATATAAACCCCAAAACCTCAGTAAACAAGGCCAAAAAAGACACTGAATAGCAATTTAATGGTACAATTGTTGATTCTCATACAAAAAAAAAAAAAAACTTTTAGACTATTGTGGTCAATTATTAATTTGTGGCCAGATAATATTCTGGCACTGGCAACATAATTCTGCAAAAGCCTATTAATACCTGTTTTAACCTTTTTTGTTGGATTTGCACTTTTTTTGTTTCCTTGGTTTACAGTAAAAATGTCACAAATGTCTATGTGAATTGCCATACTGATGTAATTATTACTATTTTTGAAGCATTTGTATATTATTTAAAATAGTGTACTTTCTTTTTCAAATTGCTCTTGCCAGAGGAAATTCATTTTAGGCTGTTTTCAGGACAGAGGGAAAATAAACATGAATATATGTTTACACGAGGCTTTCAGTAGAGCACTGTTGCTTACAGCGCCGAAGTCATGGGTTCGAGCCCAAGTAAAAGCAAGACCTGATTCAATGTGTTCCTTGAATGCAGTGCAAGTCGCTTTGGATAAAAGCGTCTGCCAAATGCATAAATGTAAATGTGCACCACATAGATGGCAAACCAAGTGTTTTGAGGTATAGGCAATGCCCGGCTCATTCGATTGTGCTCATCTGATCACAGCTTTTTCATCAGGCCGTTTAAACTATGTAAAAATAGAGCATTAATACCAGAACCTCGAACATCTCTTTACAAGTGTTTTTTTTTTTTTTTAGTTAATATCTTACTGGAACCACAAAAAGGTGAAAGTCCAGGTTCTTCTGGTAATCAGGAAGCATCACTTCTCTCTCTTCTGTCTATATAGAAATCTTTTACATACAAAATGTCCATCTTGTTTGTCTTAGCCATGCAAACTCATGCTCATTGTGGTTACAAATGGCTGACATATTATTAAACCCAGCCTTAAATCACGGCAAATATGAGATCCAGGCGCACCAAATGTCTTTCTCTGACACAATGTTGGTCTTGGTCTCCAAACTGTGAGTTGAAAATTAATTCTTCAATTAGTCCAAAAGGCAAAGTGAAAAACAAGAAACAGGAGAAGAAGAGATGGTAAAAAAAAAAAAAAAAAACGGAACAGTTTTTGAATAAACTAAATTACAAGATATATAAATGAACATAAAACATGGAAGAAATTTCAAGACGCTTTCTTAAAGCTACACACACATGTTGCTATTTAAAAACACAAACTAGATCCTTGACAGTCTTGAATCGCATAAAAACCTGAAAAACGGTAAAGCAGAAGTTCAGTCTGTCCTTCATGGACGATGATCCTGGTGTGGAAGGTAGTAAACCATCAGTCAACATGTCCAGATCATGGTAAATCACTGCTGGACTCCTGTCAATAGATGGAAACACAATTCATCACACAAGATCGCAAGACTGTCTCATTATGTGATCGCTTCCTCATTTTACCGATAAGGCAAAAAATATAAATAATAATAATAATTCTTGGCCAAAGAAAATTTCCGTTATTTGCTAAATTGTTGTGTTGGAATGTCAAATGTGGTTGGCAAGTCATATTCTTTGCCTACCAGACAATCAATACTTCATGACAGCGATGCGATCAGAGTCATCAGAGGGGCAAGTGGAAACAAGGCTGACCCTGTAAAACATGGCGGAAAGCGACCAGAGAACACATGCGAAACGCTGGAGTCAGATGGGAAGTGAACACTCGCTTTCTCAGTTAAGACTCGTTGTAGGAAGCTTTCTGCACAATGTGCTTACACTGAAGAAATTCTTGATGCCAAAATATATTACAAAAATGTATTTCAATGGATAGGATAATACATTTTCAATCTTAAATATGCAGGAACTAATTTTAGGTATAAATACATCACATTTTAGAGATTGTGAGCTCATATTTATTGGACAGAGGTCTAGTCTCTAAAATTAAGGTTGTATATCTGAGTGTGATTAAATGCGAGTGATAGCAACCATTTAGAGAAAGCTCAGAAAAGCTGATTTGGGGTAACTTAAAGGGATAGAACACTTTTACTTTTCTTTTACTTTGATTACTTTTGATCAGGAAAATAAAATCATCCGATTTGTCAATGCACATCAACGCTGCACAAAGTGTGGAATATTCACACCTCCATCACTGCATATCATACTCGTTCTCCCACTCACATACAAATTTAGACACATACTGATGCATTAACACTGAGTGTCCAACTTTATGCATAATAAATATCAAAAACAGATTGTTGCAGTTTATCGTTTACGGTACATACCTTTTTTCTATGCAACAGGCCCAAAGTAATTTTCAGTATCAGTATATGTTTAAAGTCATATTTACACTTACATTTGACAAACAAAAATTGTCTTAGTAATTTAAAATAGCATATGCATACATTTATTACATTTAGCTTTTTTGTGTGCACTTGATATAGATTTATTTAAAAGAAATGCACTTCTCTGATCTTTTGTTAAGTAATGCAGACTTTTTAAGTGGCCTATGCGTTCAAATACTTTTTGGTGTCACTGTAAATATATATAAATATGTATTTTTTGTGGTTACAGTACCTGTAAAGTGGAAGACCTTGACGCGCTGGTCTCAGTCAGCGCAGCACTTCCTGGGATACTTGACACAATAAACCCTGCTCCGTTAGGAAGCGGCTGCCGCACCACCACCTTCCCTTTTCTAGTCTCTGCCAGAAACAGACTGTACCAGTAGGCGTCACTTGAGATGAGAGTAGAGTCAGCGATGGTGGAGGAGTTCCTCTGGCTGATGATGCTGTTCCTACCCTGGGGAGCCGCTTGCGAGGGTTTCGGTTCCTGACATTTCAGCACGATGATCACCAGAATGGTAATGAGCAGCAGAAACAACACCGATCCCAAACCGATCAGCAGGTACAGGTTTAGATCGGTGATCAGGTCAAATTCGACAGGCACCTCTGTGGTTTCTGTAAACTGCGTGACCACTTGGTCCACTGTGGAGATCTTGATGGTCACCGTGGCGGAGCGAGGAGGTTCTCCGTTGTCTCTGGCTATGATGACTAGGTGTTGATATTTGGGGTCTCTGTAACTGAACATCCGTGTAGTTCGTATCTCGCCATTGTACTGATCGAGGCTGAATAGAGGGGTGTCGGCAATCTGGAGAAACTGATATGTAATACGAGAGTTTTGCATGGAGTCGGCGTCCAAGGCTATAACCTTGGTGACCAAGGATCCTTTATCACTCGACCTTGGGATTTTTTCCTCTATAACAGCACCCTGTGGACGCCATGGAGAAACGATGAGGGGCGTGTTGTCGTTTTGGTCCAGGATGATGATGTGTACGGTCACATTACTGCTAAGAGGAGGGAGCCCAGAATCTCTTGCTTCAATATGAAACAGAAACTCCTTCTCCCTTTCGTAATCAAACGTGCGTAAAGCATAGAGATTGCCATTTTCAGGATTGATGGAAAAAAGCATGGACATTGAGGTGTTGGCTATCTCCTTTTCTATTATGAAGTAAACGAGATACTGATTTTCATGCAGATCTGGGTCATGAGCGGTTAGTGAGGCTAGCAACGCTCCAGGCTCGTTGTTTTCCATCAGATGAATGGTATAGAGGGTTTGAGGGAACGTCGGGGCGTTATCATTGACGTCTTGAATTGTAACACTGATTGATTCGTTATCGGTCAGAGGAGGAGTTCCTCTGTCGGTCACGTGAAGTGTGATCTCATAACTGTGGATGCTCTCACGGTCAAGTGATTTGGTGACTGTTAATGCAAAAAAGTCTTCCGATGACTTATTAAGAGCAAAAGGTAACATCTCAGCATTGTGGACGGAGAGAACAACCTTGCCATTGTCTCCAGAGTCCCTGTCACTCACGCTGATGATGGCGATCACCATTCCCACAGGGTCGTTTTCTTTAATCGAACTCTGTAAAGAATTTATCACTATCTCAGGACGGTTGTCGTTTAGATCGGTGATGAACACTAATATTTTACACTGACCTGAAAGCGGATTCACGGCCTTGTCCTTGGCTTCAACGTACATCTCAAAACTCTTCACTTCTTCAAAATCGATCCCGTCTTTTACTCTTATTTCTCCACTGTTGGGATCCAAAGAGAACTTCTCTTGTGTTTTCTCGGATGTGTATAAAGTGAAAGAGTATATGACGTCCGAATTGACACCCTCATCCAAATCTGTTGCGTTCAGCTGCATAATCAGTGTCCCGATTGGTGCGTTTTCAACGAGGTCAACCGAGTACACTTGTCGATCAAACTGAGGGGCGTTGTCATTGATGTCCAGTACTTGAATGATAATGCTGGCGGTACCTGAACGCGCAGGTATGCCACCATCCACAGCGGTGAGGGTTAGTGTGTGGACGGCCTGTTTTTCCCTGTCCAAACTAGCTTTTAGCACCAGGTCGACGTATTTAGTCCCGTCACTTCCAGACTGGATTTCAATGGTAAACTCGTTACTTTCACTGAGGTAATAGGTCTCGATTGAGTTCTCTCCAACATCTGCGTCCACCGCGTTTGTTAAAGAAAATCTCTCTCCAGGTGTTGCTGATTCCGAAACATCGAGCGGAATCCTCTCGCGTCTGAACTGAGGCGCGTTGTCATTTATGTCCATAATTTCCAATTCGATATTAAATATGCGCACTGGATTCTCGATGATCACATCCATCTTGAGGAAACAGAACGATGATGTTTTGGCCGGGCATAAATACTCCCGGTCAATTTTCTCAGCGATAAACAGTTCTCCGGTGTCATTATTAATTTCTAGGTATTTCTTGCTATGAATATAATCCAACTTTACCTTTCGTGCTAACAGGGTGTGCGCGTCAAGGCCCAAATCCGTGGCGATATTTGCGATCACGGAGCCCACTGGAATTTCTTCGGGGATTGAGTATCTTGATACAGCCGAGGAGAGACTCCACAGCGCGGAGAGGACGGCGAAACCGAGACGCCATATCCTCCTTGGATCCATTGCACTGCGCACGTCAATGATGTCTTTCACAAGAAATATGGCAATGTTTTCGAAAACAGATGGAGGTTAGCGGGTATTTGGATTCTTAAAAGCATCCAGCAGACCATCGCCATAGCGCCCTGCCGTGGATCCCGCCCGCTGATCAGATTGAGCTGAGCTCCAGTGCTTCTCTGACTGCTTATGTCCAACAGCATTATGAACCCAAAAATGGCTGTGCTTGCAACCCCCTTAAAGTGAACAGCAATAGTGCAGGGACATCGTATGAAGAAAAACTATTATATGTTATGAAAATGAAAGAATGTTATTTCTAAAATGACTTTTGACTTATGCTTTCTGGAAGTCTTTATTAAAGCTAGCATATATAATGCACAGTTTGTCTTCAATAAATATATATATTTTTGTAAACTACAGCCATGTTGAGCCATATTGATTTAATGTTATATATATTCAATAAATAATATATATATATATATATATATAGAGAGAGAGAGAGAGAGAGAGAGAGAGAATCTTAATTTGTCGAGGAAAATATATAATAGTATATATAAAAGGTTTTATATAAATAAAAGGTACTATTATATATTTTCCTCGACAAATTAAGACTCTTGGGCGCAATCAAACAAGAAGCAAGTTCAGCACCACGGACAGAAACATCTTTTGACTTCCGCTAAATCAAGGGAAAAAATAAAAGCATGTTTAGGGCGGAAAATTAACAACAACAAATAATTATTTCTGCGTGAGAATCCACACTTTATTACTGTGATGAGCACTTTTTTTCATTCCTAAACTCACAGAGATGTGGATAGATATTAAAGCTAAGACCTTTATACTTTATATCAGGTAATTCTACACAGCCTGGCAACAGTTAATTGTTATATATATATATATATATATATATATATATATATATATATATATATATATATATATATATATATATATATATATATATATGTTGATTGTATGCACCTAATCTGTAACAATTACAGGTGGATAATCTACAAACATATGTTGCTACCCTATCTGTACTTTTTTCAGTCGAAGAGGATGGGAATAGACAAGAAATGCAGTTTTATACTGTCATGGTGTTTCTTGTCATTTTGGCACAGTAATAATCACTGCAGTGAAAACCCTACTTTTTTTTTTTACAAGGAGAAAGACAAAGGAGTAATATTAAATCACTTCTAATGATATTCTTTATTGTGAAATCAAAGGAATATCATTTTGGAAAATATAACCTGAATTCTCACCAATATGGGTGATTACAATTCAAGTAACCTGTTTAATGCTTTCAGAAAGTAATGAAGATATATGGAAAAATGTAAATAATTATCAGAGTACTTAAATGTTATCTTGTGAAAGTTATGAAGGCAAATTATACAGCACATATAATCCAGCTGAAATATATACAATTTATATACAGGAAGCAACCTACAGGTGAAAAATCATTTGAAAAAATTATTGGTTATTACTGCGTCCTCTTGGTGGTTATTGTTGGGCTTTTTCTTTTTGCCAAAAGTTGAGAATGAGTTGTAGACTTCAATGTCCCCATTGTTTGCCAGCTTGAGCGTACAGAGTGCTGATGGTGTTCCAGGAATGTAAACATTATGTTGATAGTCTGGTGAGGGTTGAATCGAATCCTGTTGGTTGTAACGTGTCCATGAGCGGTTTGGAAAGCCCCCAACCTTGGGTGAGGTCTTATAATCTATTTCAAATAACGTAAAGTAAAGTTCAAATCAGTTATATCACAAGGTAGCTCTACAAAATAAATAAAGCTGGTCTTTTTGAGCATGTCTTTTAACTAAACATGGTTTTAGGGATATAAAAATATAATGATTTTACCATGCATGTGATTTCCCCAGGTCCAGTACTGTGGAACGGATGTGTAAGCATAGTTGTCTGAGTCCTGAATCAGTCTGCGCTGCAGAGTCCTACCTGTGTTTATTGGAGTATGGCTAGAAAAACAAAAACATGGACAAATCAGATGGTTTATGCATGTGAGAGAGGGAGGTGTGAGAGAGTGAGCAACAGAATAAGCTTTTACTCTAATCACCTTTTGTATGTATAATTGAGTTGGTTCTTGGTAAGTGTTTGGTCTTTGTTTCCCAGTTTGAGCTGCAAAGAGAAAAACACAACAAAAGTTAAAATATTTACTTCACTTACACAAGAGAGGCACAAGAATGAACAAAAAAAACACAATGGGTATGTCAATAAGAGGAAAGACCTCAGAAAACATCAAAAAAAGTCACTTACGCACAAAGTGACTTTACTAATTTATCACTTTGTTCCAGTATCCACAATTTAGAGCAGTGACAAAAATGCATTTGTGTATTTTATCATTTATTTATGAAGAGTACATTAAGAACTTTAAGGTCTAGTTCACAGAAAAATACATTAAATATCCAGTACGGTAGAATAAACAAAATAATAGTATTTGCTCAGAAATGGATGATAATATTAATTATTTGTATTATTACTATTATAATTTGATTATTATTATCTGCAATTGCTATATTATGTTATATATTTAAAGGTATAGTTGACAGAAGAAACTACGTGTTAGACTTACATTTTCATGTCCAAATGTAATTTATAGTGGTGATTAAATTACAATATGCAGGCTATTGTTTACAGTTTTATTATTTCATTAAATATTTGAAGTCTCCATCTAGTGGACAAAGCTGAGATATTTTTGTTGTTGTTGATGATACATTACCTCGTTTGGAGAGGTCGTCCTTGTACCAAGACTGTGGCTGGTTGGGCTCCAGGTCAACGTTTTATTTTCTATTTCCTTGATGTTATTTTGGGAAGATGTTCCTGTCGGGCTACAAGGCTTGAGGAACATGAAGTCACTTTTAGATGACTCTGGAGTTAAACACATTTTATAGCAGTAGTTTTGACCTATTGGGTTGTTCGCGTTCACTTCCACGCAGTGCGTGGGTCCCTTAGATCCCGGTGAAATGTGAATGTTCAAGTTAGACTTTTTAATGACGTCACTGGAGGGGTCCTTAGATTGAAATCCACAGCACGAGTTTCTGTCCTTGTGTCCCTTAATTGAAGCAAGGACAATAATAGCCACGAGAAACATGAATGAAACCGCGCCCAGAGACACGATTAAATACAGCGTGAGGTTTGACCTGTACTGAGGGCTGAGCGCGAGGTCACCAAAATCAGGCAAGGATTCTGGCACGCTGTCAACAACTGACAACATGATGGAGGCCGTGGCCGAGAGGGGCGGCTGACCGTTGTCCTTGACCAAAACCACCAGCCTCTGCCTCCTGGGGTCGTTGTCCACAAGCCTGCGAATTGTCCTGATCTCTCCGGTGTACAGCGCAACGCTGAACAAACTGAGATCTGTAGCTTGGAGGACTTCATAAAAGAGACGCGAGTTCTGTCCGGCATCCGCGTCCATGGCGGTGATTTTAGCCACTAGGTATCCGGCATCAACGTATCTAGGGACAACTATAACCGCTGCGGTGTCATTCTCGGACATTGGGGATACAATGATTGGAGGATTGTCATTCTGATCCAAAACAAACACGTTCACTGTTACGTTTGCGCGGAGAGGTGGGAAACCAGCATCCTCGGCTCGAACCACGATCTGAAAGTTTCTAAGCTGCTCGTGGTCGAAAGAACGCAGCGCGTAAATGTTGCCGTTATCTGAATTGATGGACACGTAGGTGGACACTGGCATTCCATGGATGTCGTTTTCTAGAATAGAGTAAGATAAGTAGGAATTCTGATCCGCGTCTGCGTCTTGTGCGGTGATGGTGCAAATTGAGGCTCCTGGCGCGTTGTTTTCGGTCAGGTAGACCGTGTAGGAGGGCTGTTTGAAACGCGGCGCGTTATCGTTAATGTCAGACACTTGCACCAAAATAGTTTTCCTGGTAAAAAGAGGCGGTGAGCCCATATCACGCGCCGTGAGAGTGATGTTATACTCTGAAATGGTCTCTCTGTCCAGAAAATCACACGTAACCAAAGTGTAATAGTTTTTAAAGGACGAGTGCAGCTGAAAGGGAACGTGATGAGGAATTTCACAATCAACATTTCCGTTTTCTCCAGAGTCTTTATCCATAACGCTAATGACCGCAATCACTGTACCAGGGGGCGCATCTTCTTGGACCGGCGTGGATACCGATGTAAGAATCACTTCTGGAAGATTGTCGTTGACGTCTATGATGTTTACCATGACTTTGCAGTGCACTGCCACCGCAGACGGTCCCTTGTCTTTGGCTTGTACATAAATCTCGTGCATTCGTGCCTTTTCGTAATCTATAAGTCCTTTTACCTTTATTTCTCCAGTGCGGGAATCCACGCTGAACAGCTCGCGCACTCTCATTGGAGCGTGGCCGCTAAAAGAGTATGTGATCTCTCCATTGGGTCCTTCGTCCAGATCAGTGGCGTTTAGTTTTATCACGACTGTACCTCGGGGTGCGTTTTCAGCCAGCCTCACTTTATAAAAGTTCTGATCGAACACAGGTGCGTTGTCGTTGGCATCCAGTACCGTTATGTTTATTTGCGCAGTGCCCGACCTCTCTGGCGAGCCTCCGTCCACCGCTGTGAGAACCATCAAGTGAGTCTTCTGCTGCTCCCGGTCCAGTGGATTTTCGAGGATCAGTTCTGCAAATTTACTGCCGTCACTGCGCGTCTGGACGTCCAGGACGAAGTGTTCGTTTACGCTAAGCAAATACGAGCGCAAAGAGTTGTCACCGACATCCAGGTCCTGCGCGCTTTCCAGTGGGAAGCGCGATCCAGGCGCGGCGGATTCGGAGATGTCCAGGTTAAATTCACTCCATGGAAAGACCGGAGAGTTGTCGTTGACATCTAATATTTCAACTTCCACCCTATATAATTCTAATGGGTTTTCGATCACAACCTGAAGATGGAACGAACAATATGGATTTTGTTCGCACAACTCTTCTCGATCAATTCTTTCATTGACAAATAAAACCCCGTTTTCTAAATTCACCTCCAAATATTGTCGTTTTGCACCTGACACTATTCTAAATCGGCGGACTGAGAGTTTGTTAATGTCTAATCCTAGATCCTCCGCAATATTTCCAACAAAAGCCCCGTGCTCCAGTTCCTCTGGAACCATATAACGAATCTGTGCCAAAACTACATCCATCACAGACGCGATGAGTGCCAGGCAGGTTACCTGCCATGTCCATATCCACAGCTCCATTGGAATATAGGCTCCTTCTTAATGTGTGCCTTCAAATGAACGACCAAACACAACACTCATAGCTAAAGCTTTAAAATGGTAGACAAAAATCCAGCCAAACGCACAGTCACATTTCGAGAGAGAATGAGCACGCTAATGACAAAGAAGTGGTAAGTCCCTGAACCTCGTACTTTAGCACTAGAGAGCGCGCCTTTGGCCAATGGCACGTGCGCAAGAGCGAGAGAGTGTTTGGATGAGGGAGACAGAAGGGGAGGAGGTGAACACTAAACACCATTTTTATATACTTTATTGTCTTCCTTTGCAATACATTTTAGTGAATGGTGCCCAAGACCTCTTTTTTTATAATTGGATTCTGAGATTCTGTGCCTTTGGTGTACCCAGTAAATATCATCTCACTGCCTTAAAAATTTGAACAATATCAATTTAAACCCGTCTTACTCATAAAAAACATAATTTTAACTCTAAACATATTGAAGTTTGTTAAAATTATTTGAGACATTTTATAGCAGTACATCCACCCTGTTACATGAAAAAAAAGTTTAAATTTAAATTTTAAAGACCATTCAATTTAATTGATAAATCTAAGTTAGTTTATTTTTTGCTAAGTGGGTGATACATCCTGTTAAATAAGAAGACCTAAACACTAATGTAATCAGAAATGTTTAAAGTTGAAGAAGTAGTGCATTTAAAGTTCTTTGATAATGTTTTACATATTGTTTCCTGTCTAAATAGTTAAAGTAAGATTGCAACTGACTGTATGTGAGAGATACAAAATCATACATCCATTTTTTCTTTATACCACTTGTCCACCCTGTTATTATTTTGTCCACTCTGTTAAGCATTTTTTACAATAATTTCATAAAATCAATAAAAAAGTAAACAAATACTCCTTTTGGGTATTTGTATCTGAAAACAAAAAAAAATGTACCGGTAAAATGAAGCATTTTTGAGAAAGAAAATGGAATTAATACACACTATTTATGTAATATGCTTTTAAAACGACACATTTACATGAGTTGTCTCAGATTTTAAATCACGCTGTCATGACTATATAAAAAAGTGATTTTTTACATTTTAAAATGTCCAATTAGCACCAAATACCAAGAATTACCCAATTTAATTTGTAAGATAGCTTTAAAACTATACAAAATATTTATTTTAACTCACAATTTTCAACATGTTTCCAGGCTTAAAACAATCAAAAATGTATGTATCCTACATGAGGGGTGAAAGCTGAGACAACAAGCCATTCAGCATTAGGCTATTATTAGTAGTAGTATAGTACTATTCTTATTATAAATAAATGATGGTTTATGAAAGCAGGCAACAAAGCTGAGACAACGAGTTTTCAACATGTTTTAAAATAGCTGATTTCTTCCCCATGTAATTCCTACAGTCTTATCCCATTCTCATTCTGCCTTCCCTGACAAGTAAAGAAATTCTGTTTTAAATAAGCACCAAACACAATCTGTCTGTGGAATGAAACTGCAGCAGATGGCACGATCTTCCAAGGGCTCGTGCTCTTTTTAATTAATGTAGTGGGGATTAAAGGGCCGCGGGTCTGGATCATTAGTGAACAGAGGTATTAAAAGGTTTTGTGAGGCATAATCCAGCCGCTCGCGATTGGTTGAGCAGCAGACTACAGGGTTCCCATGATATACTCCTGCTTTCCATTACCTTAAGTGCATACTAAATGGCATAGAGCCGAGTCGGAAATAAAGCAACTTAAATCGACCCACCAAACAAACACATTTACACTCATTAATGGCCAAAAAGAGGACACGAATGTGGAGTGATGTAAACAGTTGTTCTTCATGGTCGTTGTAATTAAGGTCAAGTGGAAAGAAAGTCAGTCATTTTTCATGCCACTGGTAAATATGTATAACAGTGACTGATAAATACATAATGATAGCAGCTATTTATCTTTTGTCAGTGTACAAAATCTAACCGAAGCGCTAGTGTTTCCAACCTTCTAAAGTGAACAGGAGTTCCAAATAAACTGTGATCTAACTTTTTATTATTATTCGTGAAACATTTGAAAATGCTGATATATAGATTATAGTATAGCTTACATAGCTATACTTATCAGGACATGATCAAAATGTAATTAGGGGGCTCAATCCCTCCTCCCCCCAACCCCCTTAGTTGTACCCTGTGTACATCGAAATGTATACTGCAAGATACAACTGTATATATAGATACAATTAAATAAATGTAACCAACCCCGACTAATTTTAGGCCGACAAGTGGTTCAAACATTAGACTGGCACTAATTAAATGCTCGTTTTCTTTCTATCTCTGAATTGATTTTAGGAGAGCGATTTAATGATTTTAGATTAGTCTGTAGCCTACATTAGCCTTCAGTGAACTCCATAAATGCGGATTGACCTACAACAGCATTAGGCTACACAATCGGGCCACTGTTTATAATCGAAACAGTCTCAGACAGAGTTTGACAATTGAATACACAAATATTTATTGATATTATAAATTCAAATGGTCAATAACATACGCCCCAACCAGTTTTTTAAGGTACACCTGTTCAACTGCTCATGAAGGCAAATATCGAATCAGTCAATCACATGGCGGCAACTCAACGCATTTAGACATGTAGACATGGTCAAGACGATCTGCTCAAGTTCAAAGTCAGCATCAGAATGAGGAAGGCATGTGATTTAGGTGATTTTTAATGTATTGTGGTTGTTGGTGCCAGGCAATCTGGTCTGAGTATTTCAGAAAGTACTAATGCTGATCTACAGGGATTTCCAACCATCTCTAGGGCTTTCAGAGTGAGAATGCCGTGTTGATGGCAGAGGTCAGAAGACAATGGCCAGAACAAAGGCAACAGTAGCTCAAATAAGCACTCGTTACAACAGAGGTCTGCAGAAGAGCATCTATGAATTCACAACATGCTGAACCACACCTGCTGCCACTCATGGGATATAAGAGCAGTAAACAGATGTTACAATTCACACAGGCTCACCAAAATTGGATGGTAGAAGGAAAAGGAGGAAAAACTGAGGAATCTTGATTTCTGCTGTGATATTCAGATGGTAGGGTCAGAATTCTGTGTAAAAGACATGAAAACATGAATCCATCCTACATTTTATCAACAGTTCAGGCTGGTATTGGTGGTCTAATGTTCTGGGGAATATTTTATTGGCACAATTCGGGCCCCTTAGTACCAGTTGAGCAACTTCCAGCAGGATAACTGGAAGTTATCATTATTCACAAGACAAATTCCATGTGTGTAAGAACATACTTGGCAAAAAATCTCATTCTGATTCTTATTAATATCACTCACTATTTTCATTGCTCCAAATACAGTGCATTAAAAACTTTTTTGCTTACCCATAAGGACATACCAGGACCTGGAGCTTTACAATGCCACAAAATAATAATTGAGCTTATAGAGTGTGTAATTAAAGTAATTAGTACAACACCATCTTCGCAATGTAGAAGTGGATATAAATGGTTAAACAGACGCTTGAAATGCAAGATTAATAATGGATGTAGATGACTGTAAATGTAACATTTGAATCTTTTATAAGTATAAATTAATATATATCAAGTAATTCTAGCTGAAATAATTGCAGAATTATATTCCTACCGTTAAAGGAATATCATTAGACCCACATAATGCATAAACCGAAGCATTCGGCATGGTTCTGACTGCAGATGTAGACCTATGTACTAATTGCACCTTCGTGAACTGCCACGGGGTGGAGGCAGAGTCTTCTGCTAATTACCCCGTTCCTCCCTGCAGGCCTGCAGAAGCCAATCAAGAGAACAAAGTGTGCATTTTCATTTACGCACCAAATCTCTCTCACACACACGCACAGGGATCTGTAGTGCAGAGATGGGGCAGAGTACCACAGACGGGGAATGTCAAGAATGCCATAGGAATGCGGGCACTGCCCTCACCTCATTCTCACACACACCCCCTCCTCACACAATTAAACAGATATAGACAAAGTTTGTCATTTTCACATGACTGGTACAGGAAGATCACTCTGTGCTGGTAGGCCGGCTGTATGTGGAGACTGGAGGGAGACAAAAACAACAAGCAAAAGACATACAAAGTGAAGATAGATTGAAAGAGCAGCTGGAAGGACAGGACTCAGGAGTAAGGAAGAGAGGGAAGATGAAGGGAATGAGGGACAGAGGGAGGGCCCATTGAATAACACCTGCTTCTCAGCTGTGTCAACTAAAGGATTCCCACAGAAGACAGACAGATATTTATGGAGTGGCTAAGGAAATTATCCAGCAGCCACACTGCTATTGACACACATGTGATGCTCTGAGCTGTTCCCATCGAAGCCAAACCAACTCACCAGGCATGGTGGGGGAAATTTTATATATTGTATATTCATTCTTATTAATATATAAACCTTAATATTGAGGAAAATGTTTTTGTTTTTTTTTCCTTTTTGTCCAGCCTTTCACAGTGCTGTGGAGAAATTTTGGCCCACTCATCTTTGCAGAATTGTTGTAATTCAGCCACACTGGAGGGTTTTCCAGCATGAACTGCCTTTTTAAGGTCATGTCACAGCATTCCAACAGGCTTCAGGTCAGGACTTTGACTAGGCCACTCCAGTCTACATTTTGTATTGCTTCAGCCATTCAGAGGTGGATTGCTGGTGTGTTTTGGATCAGTGTTCTGCTGCAGAATCCAAGTTCACTTCAGCTTGAGGTCACGAACAGATGGCTGGATATTCTCCTTTAGGATTTTTTGGTAGACAGCAGAATTTATTCCAGGTCCATCCTGAAGCAGTAAAACAGCGCCAACCATCACACTACCACCACCATATACCACCAATGTGCTCCTTTTTCTGAAAAGGAGTGTTACCTTTTCCAGACTGAGAGGTCTCAAATACTTCCTTTCTCATTTGTTCCTGAATTCCTTTGGATCTCGGCCTGATGTCCATGCTTTGATGATCTTTTGGTCTATTCCACTTTGTCAGGCAAGTTCTATTGAAGTGATTTATTGATTGAGAACAGGTGTGGCAGTAATCAGGCCTGGCTGTGGCTAGAGAAACTGATTCAGGTGTGATAAACACTTTTTCACACAGGGCCATGTACTGTAGGTTTGGATTTTGTTTTTCCTTGTATTTATCTTTGACTAATATTTAAATTTGTTTGATTTTCTGAAAGATTTGTGTTTCAAACATGTACACAAACATGTACGAAATATATATTTTCCCAACCTATATATATATGTGTGTGTGTGTGCAAAAACGATTCTTTTTTTAATTCTTTTTTTAATAATTAAATTAAATTTAAATATAAATAATTTGAATTTTCTATATATAGAATTGTATTTGCTTATTTTGAAAATAAATATATTTACACAGTATTAATGAACTTATCGCCATCCATTTTCTTTCCTCTTGAAGCACATTTTGTGTTTTATTTTGTCATTTTGGAGGTTTAAACCAATATATTTTCAATTTTAAAGTATTTATATTTAGAACATATGTATATCCTATGTTGAAAAAATAAAATAAATAAAAAGACAATAAATACGTATAAAAAAGTATTATTCACATATTTGAAATTGTATTATAATATAATCATTTTTTGTTTGTTTGCTTGTTTGTTTATGTTGTATGGGAATAAAAAAAAAAAAAAAAAAAAAAAAAAAAAATGCAAAAGTATTTGTGTCTCAAGAAATAGGGACTTTCTTATCAACAATCACAAAACATGGATCGTTTGGTCGAGTTTTTCAAGCAGTTCTATATATGCCCGAAGGGGGGCAGCAGCACTGCTCCTGACTCAAACTTGTAAGTGAAAACAGATGAGGCACGTGGCAAAAAGCCACATGTAATGCATTTAAATCAGATTTTGCTCTCAAAAATGCTTTGGAGCAAAATGATTATCATAGAGTTGTAGTATAACATAAACCACAAACGTATATGAAAAGTGAAATCTTATATAAAATCAGCCTCTAACCCTCCCAATCCCACATTTATTTTCATTTATGATCAAAACAGTTTATGTAGATAATGGCATGATTCTTAATTGCATATGAGAGAATTTAATATTGTAAATAGATACACTATCCTAATCTACTTTATTACAGATTAAGCAGTGTGGATTCTCTAATCCTCTAATGACAGGCTTCTAAATAGTTGGATGTGTTTGTGAATTGTAGCTGCTTTGATTTATTCAGCTATTGTAAATCAGAATAACACTTACCTGAAATTCTAAGAATGCTTTTATCTAATATCTGCTGATATTTTCACACAATAGTTGAACATCACAATAGTCACAATAACATCACTAAAAAATGTGGTGGAAAGCAATGCAAAAGACAACTTTAAGAGCTTAAGAGCATTAAGTATTTATGCACAACATCATCTGCAGGTGGAGCCCAGAGGAAAGCACCACAGACTGACAAATGCACAGCAGGTGCATTAGGGTTTGACCTTGATAGGGTTCACCATGTGCGTGTGTGAGTGTGTCCGCAGGGCTGTGCATGCGTGTGTCCTCCCAACATCTGTCAAATGCATTATATTTCATTATCTAGTCTTTCACAACAACTGCCCTACCTGCATAAAACACAACACTCCTACACTGATACTTTATTAAAATGCATTCTTTTTAGAAAACATGAAAGCTGTTTCACATCAAATGTAGACCAGGACAGAATAGCAGATTTCTGGTAAATATAGCTAACAACATAAAAAGTTCAAATTAATATTCCTTGTACTAAAAATATGGTAGTGGTTTTCTTGTAAATAATAATAATAGTAATAATACATTTAAAATGAATCAATTAAATAAATTCAAGACATTTCCAGGAACTTAAATGAGAAACATAAACTAAATTTACAATTTAATTTTAATAAATAATTACAATGTATGACATTGTAATTATTTATTTATTACGTTAAAACAATATTACTATATTATTAAAAAAGAAATTATAAATAATAACACTGGTGTCTTATTATGTGTCACACACCGTTTGGACTGTTTTCAGTCGGCACAGTTTCCCTTAGTTTATTATCGTGGATGTTGACTAATTTGTATTTTAGTTCTGCTGTGTGCACTCCATTATCGCCATAATGTTAGTTCTCTCTGTTTTTGTTCAAAGTCTGTTTTTTGTTGAAAGTTATCCTGAGTTATATGAAGGTATGTCTGATACTTCATCATATTGTTCGTGGTGACTACAAACCGTGACAGAAGGCAGGACCAGGATAAGATAAGCGACATATTTTTTGTTCTGTTTTTCTCGTCATCATGTATATCCCTGCAGTTCATCTGTTGTGCCTTGAGCAGGGAAATCGCTTCCTTGAGGAACACCTGGAGGAACGTCTTGACCTCGTAGTTCAATATACTGTCCTGGACAACTGCTTATGCTTGTTCCTGCACGCTGGCCTGAACACCACCACAAAGGCACAATTGTCCGGGGAGGGTCAAGGGAGTGGCATGTGGAGTGGGTGCTAAGCTCCTGCGGATCAGCCTTCACAGTCAGCCTTGTGGACAATGAAGCGACCTAATCCCAGTGACCATCCAGAATCTCTCCAGCTGTGAAGAACAGCAGCAAGTGCCCACCACAGCCACAGAGAAAGACTCAGCCGCGACTTGTGAGCCCTTGCCAAGAGCAACCGAGCATGACATTGCATTGGTGCATGTGCAGAGCCCGTCTGACCATGTTTGGGGCCAGCTGTCCCATCCATCGGCTAGAGAATATTCGTAGAGTTTGTGGGTTTGGATTGGAGACCTGCCTACCCGCCCGTCACTGAGAGTGAGTAGCTGGACAAGGCCTTTAATTTTCATTTAACCGCTACCATGCGTGTTTTTGTTTTGGACTGGTCCCACTCAACTCCCTTTCCCACCACCTCTTCAGTGCTCTCCTGTGAGTTTGTGTCTCCCTAGTTTTTCTGTCCCTGTCCAGTCAGTTATCCAGCCTTCAGCCACTTTTGGTGCCCAGTCCTCACTATCTCCCACCAGTCCGTCAGTGCCTCCCTTACATCTTCTTTTGTGGTGTGGTAACACTGTAGGCCTACTGTGAGACACCTCACACTGGACATGGGTATCCTGAGGCTTTGCTTCCAGCCTCTGATCCTTACATTCTACCTCAGTCTGTTGGGTTAGCTCCTGCACCTGCGCGCCTTCCTCCCTTGACTCCAGTGTAGACCATCAGACATTTGGCGGGACCGGATTACCTGCATCCACCCCTGCAGCTCCGGTTAGCTCCACCTTCCCTCATCCTTTGCCTCCACCCTCAGTCGCTCCAGCTCTCCGGATCTCAACTTTCATCTCTGTGGCTCCATCATAGCAACCTAGACCATCGGCATCACTCCATCGGCTCTTTGTCTGCGCCGTGCATTCCTCCATTTATTGCAGTCATTTGCGCTCGTTCCCCATGGTACCTTTGAGAATACCCCTCCCTCAAGCGTTGCTGCCATGGGTTGCAGTCCTGGTTGTGGCTTAGACCTGCATCTGGATGTTCCTACTCAAGGCCATCCCCTGGATCACTCCTCCATCAACTCAACCCTACACTTTTCAGTTGAGCCCTCTCCCAGCACTGTTTCCCTTAGTTTGTTGTCATGGTTGTCAACTGATTTGTCATTTAGTTCTGCTGTGTGCACCTCATTAGCGCCAGTACTTAAGTTCTATTTGTTTCTATTCAGTTTGTCCTGCCTCGTGTATATATATATATATATATATATATATATATATATATATATATATATATATAAAAATTCAGAAAATAATAAAATATTCAAATAACATCTTTATATTATTATATTTAATATACATGTATACATACACGCTATGGTTAAGGCATGCACCTGATCTTATTTTTGTTTATCTATCTCATATTTCATCTCAGCCTTCATTCCCTTGAATTCAGGGCAGTTAATTCTTCTGAGTCAATGTTGTTGCTCAAACCGCTGGGTTAAAACAACAGTTCTCCAAAATATACAGACATACCCTGTAGAATAGCATGTTTGCTAAGGCACCTGGCAGCCGCACAGCTCTTGCAAAACTTGACGATAATGCAACCCAACATTCCGGCATCAGAAAAACACACATACACACACACAACCACTCCTTACAAGACAAGACATTTTCCCTTTTTCTTAGCGTATGCGTGTATGTTTATTTGCTAGGAGTCCTATAAGGTCAATGATGTTGCAAATTAGAGTTGAGTGACAGCTGGCTACCATGGCTGACAGATTTGAGGAATTCGGGCAGTCTGTGAGGACGGCCCTGCCTGAATGTTAAACACTTTTTCCACAAAGCTCAAAGGAACAGTTCTACCTATTAGCAATTCAAACACACACACATTCTTTTTCTTCAAGCTACTTACAGAAATGGTTCGATCTGGATTCAGTGAGTTGTTTTAGGCAGTGCTAATATCATTTTTGCAGGCAGATTGGATTAATTAGATGTTGAAAGTACATAGTGCAACGATACGATTCTCTTTTAACCAAAACATGCATAAAAATACATATGAAAAGTGTGTCTACATGAGTATGTGTCTATGTGGTTACAAGAGGCCTGTGGTCGGCAGACTAAAGCAAATTCATCTCCACTATGCAGAAAGGAGGTAGAGAATGTCCATTTACGTATGTGCAGTTCAGTGGCTGCGGTCATGTGCTTTCCCCAGAGCACAGAGAGAGGAGACCTGTGGTTTTAACCCAGCCAGCTCACACCAGAGAGGAGGGGAACAGAGAGGGAAGGAGGGAAGGGGAGCGGAGTGATGACAGCTCATGATGTTATACATTGCAAATGCGAGCGGGGAAGTGACCGAGTATGGGTTAATAAGCCGTAGAATGAAGATTGAGTCCAGAGATGACAATGCAGCGTATGTAAGGACAAGCTAAAAAAAGGCTTGTGAAAGCAGCGAAAACACGCGAGGTATTTGGAAGGCGTTTTGGGCGCAATCACCAGCATGATGACATCCATCACAGCTGAGTTTCAAAAGAAAAACGATTTGGCATCGAGAACGAGCCAAACAGCGTGTTTCTGTTACCTACAATGACCTTCTGTCCTTCTCTGTCATTCCACAATCCTCCTTTCCCCCCATTATTCAGCTCCTCACTTCCTTTTTCCATCGCTCTGTCCCTTTCTTTTCACACTTCACTCCCTTTTACACCTTCTTCTCCCTTCGGTTTGCCGCCGCTTCCCCTTCCTCCCTGGCCTGCTAATCTATTCCAGAAGAAAGGCTACCATGGAGAACGCATAACAAGTGCTCATACTTCAGCACGGGCCAAGAGAGAAATAACACAGAGAAGGAAAAATGGGAGTGGGGTACAGACAGGCAGAAAATGGAGAGAAAGTGTTTATTCAAACTCAAAGCTGACTCCTTTGTTGTGGTAAGGACCTGTCTTATATTAGAAGTCTGAACTCCCTTCAAAGTCTGGAAAGATGGAAGATGAGCCAAAAGGAAGAGAAAGAACGAGACAGAGGGAGATGAACAGAAGAAGGAGAAACTCCTATTTTGTCTGAAACGGGTAGAATTGGCCATGAGAAATGAGTGGACGATAAAAAAGAGAGCTTGGAACTCCATTGAGAGAATAGAAGAACTATGCTTGGTTCTGAATTATGCACACATTCAAACCATTCAGCCACAGCTTTGACTGAGCCTTTGATTTCAAATATTGATATTCATAAGCACTATGGTATCTGAGAAATCATATTATCAATCCACAGCATTTGTGGCATAATGTTGATGTCCACAAAAATTAATTTAAAAAAAGAAAGAAAATGGGTTACGGTGAAAAATTTACATTGGAAGTGAAAAAGGGCCAATAAAACCTGTTCTCAAGAGAAAATATAACTATATCACTAGCTATGTTTATCATCAGTTAGGTGTAAAGCAAATTGTTTAAGAGATTGTACAAATTCAGATCAATTTGCCAAAAATTAAAATAATTACGAATTGCCATGAGAGTGTATGATCCAATCTGTAAATGTTAAAATGCCAATTGTTTTAGTAGTATATCCACATAATGTGTGTTAATATAATAATATTAATAAAATACTTAAAGGGATATTTCACCCAAAAATTACAATTTCTTTGGTCTGTTGAACACAAAAGAAGATATTATGAAGAAGTTGGATAACCAGACATGTTGGATAACACAATTCCTTTTTTCCTACTATAGAAGTGAAAGGCTACCATAAACATTTTTCAAAATATCTTCTTTTGTGCAACAAAATGTTCATTTAAAACAAAAACGATTACCGGTAACAAAATAGGTTTACAGCTCAAATAATGCATAAGTTTTAAGAAAAGAAACCCCTCAATTGTGTGTGCCTCTCCATAGAATAAAATAGGGCCAATTTTTGAAGGATTTAGAACACTTTAACCTTTCTCTCTGTTTAAAAGAAAACAAGAAACGAGTAATTCATGTGTGCCTGTGTGGTAATCAACAAAAATGTTCCTTTAAGAAAACTAAAACAGAATAAACTGAAATTCAAAGAGCCCTGAGAGAAAGTGCATTTGATACCTTTTGCATGAAGATCTCTGGACTTCATCTAAAAATTCAATCTGGGTGGAGGGCCTGAAGTCCAGACAGTGAAAGACAAAGAGCAGAGAAATGCTGGTACAAAAGGTTATACAATCACAACGCTGAGAGTGATCCAGTCAACCAGGCCTTCCTTCCTAATTCAGTCTAATATTGCTGTTCGCACACCCAGCTGTGTATACGTTGAATATCAGTTCATTATCACCTGCTAATTGCTCCGTATACTCTCCAGTGGAGCTAAAATATCAAACTTATTACACTAATCAAAAATGTTTGTTGTCTTTGGAAATTATTGAGATTTTTAAAGTGAGAAGAAATGAGTTATAGTATTTTGGAAATGTGACACGGCTCATTTAGGATGTTCAAAACCTCCCAGCGGCCCGTGACCTGTCTAGTTACCCGCTAATTTACATCTCTCTCCTTCCCTTGCACACATCTATTGCTCCTCACGGATGGGGCACAGGGGTGCTGGGGCGAGAAAAGGGGGGTTGCGGAGCATGCAGCGCTGGCGCTTGTTGGCTGACCCTGGTGTCTGCGGTTCTGTCGTGGTCAGAGGAGGGGGGGAAACGGGCTGCGTTTCTGAAAATCCCTGTGAAATGTTAATTTTGGAACGACTTGTTGCTTACATACCTCTCTCACACCCTCTCTTCTATTTTGAAGTGTTCAAATATGGCCTAATATTTCTCAGTACTCCTTTTAGGCTTTACAGAAACCTCATCTGTGAAGGACGCACTAAGTAAGTGTTTGTTTAGGTTTACCCGGTTCTTGTTTGCCCCAACATTACCAGTGTTTTTGGACTTTTTTCAGTGTTTTACTGACACCTGTTGGTGTGGATGCACGAGGTTTGTTTGCTAACTGCTGTTGCTTGTTTGTTTTTCCTTATCGTTTTGTTCCTGTCCATTTGTATTTCGTCACTTTTCACCACACATGTCGACAGAGTGGACGCTCTAGATTTAACCACGACAGATTGAATGATTCATGACTGTATTTGCGGGTTGTGTTTGGTTTGTGCGGTAACTAACATGACACGGCAATGTTGTCAACATGGCGGCGACCATGAGGGGGCGCCCCGCTCCATGTAGAATAAAACTGTATTTTCCCCACTTGACTGACAGGAGTGGGGTCTCTATCGCACTGGGTATTTCTCAAAACACTATTCAGTCTGTACATTTAGCAAAAACATGACTGAATGCACCTTTAAGCGGGACGTCCGGACTATACGGCTTCTCTTTAAAGGTCACTCGGTTTATGCAAGCGGTTTCAAAGTGCTGAAAGTTTTGAATGAGGTTATTACTGGACGGTCGAACCGCTTCTCCTGCGTCGCCCCACCTTGGTGATGATAAGTGAGCTAGAAACATCGTCCCATCACCATCCCTGCCCCTGCGCGCACCCCGCCCATCTCCGTTCCACTTCAGCTGCGCTTCCTTCTCATTCAGCAAACGCACTGTCCTGTGGCGAGAGAGGGGTCCTTTCCACCCCACAGCCAAACAAAAGAAGCCTGGAAAAGGAGAAAATCTAGCAAAGACTTCTTAAAGGGCAGGAGGACCCCCGAGTTTTGCGCGAAGACAGCAGCGTTCTTGAGGATATTGCAAGAAGGAACCCTGGGAATCTTTTTAATATCCATCTATTGTCGGTGTGTCATGTGGAGTGTGGGGTCACGCAGGAGGATGACCTGTTTTTCACCTGTCGTTCTCCAGTCTCCATCCGAACAGGTTTGCTTGCGAGAAGACTCTCTCTGAACAATCCTCCAACGCGCGCTCAGATGCTCACCTGGGTCTGCGCCCGGTTTTGGCTCCAGTTTTTAAAACCATCGCCTCTGAGATCTCACTGTCCGGGGTGATCGAAGCGCTGGAGCGATGCAGTCCGTCCTGTCCTCTGCTGTCGTGTTGTAAGTTTCACGTGTAAGATCGTTCGGTATGAGTTCAAGGCTTTTTGTAGTTAGTCTCCATCTACTGATGGGTCCATTTGTTGTGTTTCTCATCTCTGGCTCAGACGATATACCATCAGTAGATGCGGTGCTCACATAATAACACATCCTACTTCAGAAAACAACAGTGATGATGATGGTGATGATGATTAGACTTTATATGTCTGATTCCTGCTTGGACTGCTTGCCTTGTTCTACAGAAGCCATGTCAGTTAATTAAAATTAAGGATGTCTTAAATTAATATAAAAAATAGAGAATAAATTGTATAATTTGCTAAAAAAATATATATTTCATATCTTATTTTTTAAATTTAAAAAAAGTTAAGAATATAACATTTTGGTTGCTCCATTTGTCCCGGAAAAAATGTCATATGTCAAAAATGATTTTTTTTAATTGATTTTTTAAAAATGTAAAACGTTAATCTTATAGGGATCCCCTTCTGTTTTATGGTTTTCTTGACACATTGCAACAAAATGGCTTCCTGCATACTAGTTACACCACAGTGACTTTAATTAGATGCCAATTGGTCAGATTTTTTTTTCTTTCAATATTTTAAAATCAATTTAAAATAACAATTAGCTTATTTAAATAAATGCAAAATCTAACAATATATACACACCAAACTGCCAAAATTCATCAATTATTTCAGCTTTTTAAATCTCTAGACAGCTACACCACTTAGACATTTATACCTTAAGCGGCAAAAAATGATCAAGGTTATGTGAATTGAGAAACTGGAAATATTTGGTGTATTCAAGCCATGATTAGTTATTTTTTTCTTTTTAAAATGCAATAGATCTGCACAAAAGCATCACATTTACCCATATATCAAAATCAGTAATTATATTTTGTTGGTTGGGTCAGAGTTCACTTATGGGTCATAATAAGGTGCAATCACAAAATTGTGACCTTTGAGTGTTTGTGAAGGTATGTCAAAACAAAAAGCCATTAAACTATCCAGATTAAATAATTAGTAAAGATCGGAAGCGGTTATATTATGGTATAAGATTTGGAGGCCTGTGTTGCATTATGATGCTTGGCTGACATCATTTAAGAAAAGAGAGTGAGGAATATTGGCTGGCATATGTACAAAGTATTATTAACAATTCATAGCAGACCTGAACATTGATCTTTAAATATACGCAGACACTCACATGTGGTGTTAGTTTGGGTTAAAATAAACATTTTCATATTTTTTTCTAGTTGCCTCCCTCTGTAGTCTTTTAACACTGTGTTAACCAATCCCACAATAAATATAGTCATTCATTAAAAAAGGGGGAAATATTTTAGTTATTTTTTACCAGCTTTCATCTAATAATGTTATCTTAATATTAGATTACCCAGAAATATTTAACAAAGAGTGAAAAGTGTGCCAACCACACTTAATCTCCCCGAAACAGGTTATAAAAGTCATTAAAATGAATGCAAATGTCATGCAATCACATTTGTCTTTTCTATTTCTCTTTGGCCAGATGCTTCCAGGTCATGTTACTGTTCTACAGCCCATTACAGGTGCTTACAGTCTGCAATGTGTTACAGATAATAAAACCATATATCAATTGATAGTTCATAAATCAATTAAAGTGATTTGTGGTTGACTCCTGTGTTTGTGCAGGTGCTAGCAGTAGAAAATGTTAACTTTGGAGTTCATGTAGAGAATCAGACTGGGGTGCGGGATGGCCTGAGCCGGAAGCACCATCGGGTTTATCAACTGTACAGCCGGACCAGCGGTAAACACATCCAGGTACTCGGCAAGAAAATCACTGCCGTGGGAGAGGATGGAGACAAATATGGTAAGAAATAATCGAAAGGTGTACATCTGTCTATAATGTATTCATAATTTAAAATTATATTTAATTACATTCTGAATTTATATAAAACGTATACATACACACACACACACACACACACACACACACACACACACACCATGCCATAAGGTTTCAGTTTTATTTAATGTTTTTAAAAGTAGTATAGAAAACAGTACTATTGTGAAATGAAATAATATTGTGATTTTTTATGAATATAATGTTCAAAAGAACAGCATTTTCCTAACTTTATACATTACAATTAAAAAATTTGGGGTCAATACGAATTTTTTTTTGTGATAAAATGATACTTTTAATCCACAAGGATGCATTAAATTTCATTGAAGGATACATTATAATTGTCTTTATTAATATGGTTGTATTTAATGTAACAAAATATTTTATTTCAGATAAATGCTGTACTTTTGAACTGTGATAATAAATAATAAATGTTTTTTGAGCAGCAAATCAGTATATTAGAATGAGTTATGAAGGATCATGTGACACTGAAGACTAGAGGAATGGCACTAAAAATAGCAACGTTAGCATCATAGGAATAAATAACATTTTAAAATATTCCAAGAATTTCTTAAAATAGCAATACTATTTCACAATATTACTGTTTTTCTGCTGTATTTTGGAACAAATTAGTGCTGTTTTGATGAGCAGAAGAGATTTCTTTTAAAAACATTAGAAATCTTACTAATATATCTATCTGTATATGTATGTATGCATGCATATATATATATATATATATATATATATTGACACAACTTGTAAATGTGTGTTTGAAGTCACTTTGGTGTCTACAAAATTTATAGATGTATATTAAGTCTTTAAGTATAGCCTGTTTTTTTCCTCACAACCAGTAACATATCTTAATACAACCTTAGTACTAACCCAAAGAATTCTGTCAATTACAGCTGCTTTGCTAAATCTACAGCTTGTAATTGTCATTCATGCCCTGTTTATATTCCTCTGTTTGTCTTTTTGTGTTTCTTCACAAGCCCAGCTCGTGGTGGAGGCCGACACCTTTGGGAGTCAAGTGAGAATACGAGGGAAAGAGACAAACTACTACCTGTGCATGAACCGTAAGGGGAAGCTTCTGGGGAAGGTGAGTCACTGAAAAATTATTGTACTTAAAGAGATAGATCACCCAAAATGAAAAATTCTGTCATCACTTACTCGCCTTCAAGTCGATCCAAACCTGTATGAATTTATTTGGTCTGCTGAACACGAAAGATTATATTTTGAAGAATATGGGTTCTGAGGAACCATTGACTTGTATCTTATATTGACTTATCGAAGTCAAGAGGTTCCCATGAACTGTTTGATTACAAACATTCTTCAAAATATATTCGTGTTCAACAGAAGTAAATTAAGAATCACATTATTGGGTGAACTATCCCCCCTTTAATATATTGCAAATCGTTCACACTGAAGGATTTGAAACAATAACCAGAAGTCACTTACCAATGTGAAACTGCTCATCTTTGTTGGGCTGTTGATGAAAAAGCTGGTAAAAACAAGCTTACTTCACAATGATTCCAATGAGATCTATTCCATTTCAGAAAGACAGCAGCGTCAACGGAGGCTGCGTTTTCATCGAGATAATGCTCGAGAATAACTACACCGCTTGGATGTCAGCGCGCTATGTGGGCTGGTACGTGGGCTTCACCAAAAGGGGCCGGCCGCGCAGGGGCCCGAACACGTTACCCAACCAGCGAGACGTGCATTTCATGAAACGCTTCCCTCCAGGAGAGCAGCCCGACCTGCAGCCCTGCAGCTTTACCACAGTCAGTAAGAGGAGCAAAAGAGTCCAGCAGACCTCCACCGCCCCTCCATCACCACTCCCGTAACGCAACGGACACTTGTGCGCAAAGATCCCTTCTTACCGAGGATCTAGAGACGCTCTTCTTTGAAACGCAAGTAGGTTAGACTTTAGGACTGACCTCTCGGTGGAAGTCACAGACTATGGACGAGGTTGCTTAAACACTGTGTAATCACGCAAACATAACCAAAGACTTCTGGGCAAGTGTCCAGTCACTAAACCCTGTCAATAAAGGGACCAAGCACTTCAGAAACCAAAGAGTTAACTTCTAATGTCCCGTGCCACAGACTTTGATTTATCCCAGCGGAAAAGAGCAAAGCACTCTATTTGCGTGAAGTTGCATAAGTACACGTCTTAATACGCATCAGATGAGACTTATCGACTTGGATGCTCATGACCGAAAGGGCGATTAAAGGACCTGCTTTGTATTCATCAATGTCAGCCTTGGGCCTGTAAGAGCCATGAGATTGTAACCAAGAACCAAAGTCAATCACAATGTATTTGTCAGGAAAAACTTAGATCCTCCTTTGATTTTCCTGTGAGAATCTTTCGTATTCATCAGCGTTGAAGGAAACGGCAACCAATGAAATAAAGAGTACCGGTAAGCGAAATACACTACCATTCAGAAGTTTGGGGTCAAGTCTGCAGGGCCCACGCAGTTTTTTCGCAACAATTTTTAGCTGAAAACAGAAAACGTTTTGGCGGCCTGAAAATGCAAACAGTGTAATACAAAAAAAAAAACGTAAACGCATGAAAACATCGCGACATTGTGCACATGTATTACGTCTATAGACCTTATTCAGAGCAGCGCCATGACACGGATGATAAGGCTGTGAGGGATAGACGTGCTAAAATAGATTTGTCCGCTGTAAAAAGCTTATTTCTCTTATTTCTCTCAGCTCATAATGTCTGGAGTTTCTTCTCTACTTATTTCGCAGTGTTTTGGCAGCAGAGCAATCCAATTGAAAATCTAAATGGCACTGATGTGATCAAGGTCTATAAGGCTATATTTATTCGATCAAAATATGGTAAAATAGTATTGTTACAATTTAAGATATTACAACGCGGAATAACCATTTTCATATTTTATGATGTCATTTAATCCTGTGACATCAAAGCTGAATTTTTCCCAAGCTCCTTCAGAAATCATACACTGATTTGATGCACAAGAAACATTTCTTCTTATTGCAAATGTTAAATAAATGGTGCTGCTTAGTATTTTTGTGGAAACAATTATAGGCCTATTTTGTTCATGATTCTTTAATAAATAGAAGGCTACAAAAGAACAGCATTTATTTGAAATAGAAATATATCGTAACAAACGTTAGTCACTTTCGATCAATTTAATGCGCATTTACTAAATTATGAAATATATACATATATAAAAGATATATTACTGACCCCAAACTTTTGAACAGCAGTGTATGAGCAGCACAGAATGACATTCAATATTTTGATAACAAAAAAAAAAAAAGATACATTATTCATTAGACCATTAAAGCAGAACGTATGAAATAAAACAGCCTATACGACCAAATGCTGAAACGCTTGTGGCTTTTTCACAACAAAATATCCACTAAAGGCCACAAAGGGAGTTGATTTTCATTCTAGATAATCACGCATATCCGTTAGTCAAACCAACCCTGGAGCCTCCAGCCCTACAAGTGTTACAAGTTACTCTGTCCCAAATCCACTTGGGGCTGGTGAAATCTTGAGAGATATTTTGATACTATTCATGTTATTAAAATATTTATTTTGCAGATGCATTGATCAATTGGTGTTATCTTTCCCTGACACTATTCACACACCTTGTATTTTGGGTAGTATCTCCAACACTAACATCTTACTGCCACCTGGTGTAGCCAGAGGGTATACACTACAACCCTAAAACTCAAACACCAGCTTCACAAACCATCTCATACACACTAGAACTAGTCATAAAGCTAAACTCTATACAGCATAATGAGAAGTCAAAAATACCCAAGGAGCGTTTTGAGGGTTTGTTTGCAACATTCTTGATCACCCATATTGGGTAGTCGTCATCTCTTGATCCTCCCTTTATCTAACACTAGCCTGCAATCATTCATACTAATCCCTTATCCCAACGAAACTTCATTCTGAAGTTTGCGCAGGACAAAACTTTGTGATATTAGACTAAAATATTGCTCTGCATTCAACGGTTACAGCGCTGAAATGATGCATTGTGGCTGTTGCCATGGTGGCAATCATAAGACGAAAATGACAGTACTGCCAATTTCCACATATTCGGAGCAGGAGGTAAAGTTAAATATTTGAACAGCAGCCCTGTGCTTCTGAAAGTTTTTGGCAGCATTCACGACAAGTTACTGAAATTCGGGCCGGTTGGAAAGACTTTATCTCAAAGGGGCGAACCATGCGTACGAACACACACATGAAAAACACGACGCGCTTGAGCACGCTTCTTAACACTCCTTCACAGTCAAGTACTTTATTCTTATTAATAACGCTTTTTTCTTTAAAAAAATCTTTTCAATATACAACACCATTTTAGACGAGACATTTCTGTTTACAACTAAATTCAGATCAGTTATGAGTCATTCAGAACCTAGACGAGCAGACAGTGAAAAGGGGAACGAGACGGACAGCGCTAAAAACGAGAAATGGAAGGACATATCAGGAGAAGTCAAAAAACTACAATTATTCATACGATTTCACAAGAAAAGAAAATATGAAGTCAATTTCCCAACTTAAAAAAGAAAGAAAAAAAAAGTCAGAAACCGAGGAGTTGACCAGCACACATTACACATCTCATCGCTCGCTCATTCATGCAGAACAGTCCTGAGGGAAGGAAGGCACTCAGACCTTGCCTTCCCCCTTTAGTTTTTCTTTTTTTAATCAAAAACAAAAAGATAGATACAGAGTTCATGAGCCCAGGGGGCGGAGCTGGGGCAGCCGTCACTCTGTACGCAGTGGCGGGGGGGGTGAGAGGGGGGCTCCACGCCCACCCTCAGGTTCTCTGCTTAATGGCAATGCTCTCTCCATCTTTTCTCCACCTCCTTCTCCGCAGAGAGGGAGAAAGAGAACTGACGCAGTTTGTGTGTCGTGGGGTGGTCCTCAGAATGACCGAAGAAGGGGAGAAATAAAACGGACAGATGGAGAGAGGAGGGTGAAGGGGAGAGGGTTGGTGGTGGCGTTCCTCGACCTTTGATCCTGGCACACTTCCACAGAGACTGGGTCACCCGAACAGTCCCCACACACACTCACACACACTCCGCACGCCACCAGGGCTTCCCTGTCAAGAGACGATGACATGCATACGAGTTAGAATTTAGATTTTGACGCATGTGAATTTGAAATCAAGTCAGAATGGGAGTCACCTGCTATCTGGATATATAGGTATACGTGCGGGACGGCGATCGTCCTTCCGTCTGCCCGTTGGTTGACACGTTGAGGAAGTCCCAGATAAGAATAGTGTCATCGTGGGAGCTGCTGATGATCTGGAACTCATCGAATTGGAGCCGGAACACTCGGCCAGAATGTTCCTAGACGCAGACAGACTATTATTGAAGCGACATCGCTGCTGTGGATCAAAATCAGGCACAGACTGGGAATGACGTGATTCGGATCAGACCATCTATGGTGCTAGAAATGCGTAACAATGCAGAGGGGTGAACTAAACATGACGGGGATGAGTGACAAATCAGAGACTGTTGGGAGTTAATAACAGCAGGGCTGGTACAATTTGGCCCCCAAAAAACTAACTTTTTAAAGTCATCTCTCTGTATTTTTGGCTGGATGACAAAATACGGTATAAATCTCCATTTTCTATTTTATCTGCACTTTAAAATAAACGTTAATTAACATCCTTCCAAAAGTTTTCCTATAAACAATGCTCATATTGAAGGATATAAAAACAAATGCAACCATGCTATACATTATGTGCAAAAAGGTTTTGCTTTGTAGAGCAGAAGTTGAACTAAAAATTATAAAACCACAGACTAAACGTTAATTGGTAAGAGGAACATCTGAGCTTAATTACATTACCCTATACAGTAGAACCCCGACTTACGAAACGCTCTACGTACGAAAAGTTTGACGTACGATAAAAGATTTCGGGGGTTTTTCGCCCCAATAATGACAAAATGATCGAGATGCGAAAAACGAAATCTCGGCCGAGGCGACGATTTCCAAGTTTTGTTTTGAAATTTGCAAGCCACTGACCCGTAAACTCGCACCAATCGCCCCGCTCTCCCATTGGCTGTCTCCTGGCTCGGACGCTAGCTTTCGCTCCTACCAGCCTCTGCGTAGCAGCGTTCCTCTCCCATTTCGTCTGCACTACGCTAAAGTTCATCCACGCTTTCGCATACAAGTGGTTTTCATCGTGCTGCATCGCCATTATTTTGTGCCCAGTTAAACTTTTTTTCTAATCACTAGTCATGGATGTGAAGATTGTTGCTGAAGTGAAAGGGACGACAGTATGGCAAGTGCATTTTAGCTTTATTATAAAATTAAATGTGGTGTTTTCGTAGGGCTTGGAACGGATTAAGCAATTTACACGTAAAAGCCTGACCGACGTACGAAAAGATCGGAACGGATTATTTTCGTAAGTCGGGCTTTACTGTATTTGATTGACTCATTACAATACTCTACAGTTACTACCATCATAAAAATACACTTATTTGTAGGTTTTGAACTATGGCGCATTTAATGTCCAACAACAAATATTATAGGAAAATGTATATTTTAGTCAGAATTACTACATTGCAGCGTTCCAATGCTTGTTCGTTAAAAGTCTCGTTGAAGAGAAAACGTCAATGCTGAATATCAATTAAAATGGCAACATAATATATAATTTCTTACTGACATCCAACTTCTAAATATACATAAAGTTATTTACATGTTACCCATTTAGCACTTTTGTTTCTAGATAATGAATCATGACCATGTGTGTTCTGAAGGGTTGGGAACTCACCACTAGTGTACGTAGACACAGAGTGCTGGCTGGAGCTCGTGGGTCGAGAGCAGCTTGTAGGTCCCATACTTTAATTTTACTGCACGCATACACACATTAAAAGCAAATTAGAACGCACAATAAAGACAAATCCACAATACACTGGTTAAATGATCCCTCTCTCATTGTCGTGTTGTAAAGCAGCTATACAGCCGCATTTGAGACAATCTACAGTTAATCTGTCATTCAATTGTGGGCTTTGTAGGATTAAAATGGCCTGTACCCTCGGCTGTGTGGGTATAGTGTGCTGCTCAAGTATCAGATTAATGACTGGAGCACAGGGAGCAGACAAACGCAACTCCGCAATTAAGAATGTGAGAATAAAGAGATTACTCACATTAAGGCCAGTTATAATCCAGCTCAAAAGTTAATCCTTCAGACTACAATGCGTTTCAGCAATACTTGTGTGAGGAGTTTGAGAAAGCTAAGAGATTTATTTTAAAAAGTACATCTCAATTTAGCAAGTCTTCATTCTCTAACGCTACAAATGATTAAATACTTCTTTTTTTTTTCACAGGAATTTCTCAACGGTTGCAAAAATAGTTTTCCACATTCTGTTATTTTTCAAATGTATTGCATTACACGGTGATGCAAAAAAACAAAAAGCCTATAAAACTCCCTTCTACTTTGAATAAATCAGACTTGGCCATACCCGTCATACGCTCCACTCACAATCCGCTTGTTATCAAAACGAATACAGCGAACAAGCTCTTCGTGCCCTTCCAAAACCCGCAAACAAGCTCCACACTCAATATCCCACAGCCTGGAGAAAGAGATTAACAAAGATTTTCAGAGAAAATAAATCAAATGCAAGTAATACTAACTGGCTGAATCCAGGTCACATTATACCCAAAAAGAGAACAATTATACCAACAAGAAAAAGAATTGGGTTATATTCAATATTAAGAAAATAAAGCTCACTATCGAGACCCATAACATGACACAAATAAAGCTTTTCGCATAAAATAAAAAAAGGTTAAATTACTACATTAAAAAAAGAATTATACCTATATAAAATATAATTATATTCATAGATCATGGAAGCATTTGTTGCACTTCTAATTTGGAAAGACTAAATGAATAGGAATAATTATAATAATTAAATATTACTACAGCAAAGAAAAGAGTACTTTGCTTTGAGTACTACTTGAAGAGTACTACTTTGATTTCAATGTTATTCAACTGCCCTAGAGTGAAATCTGACCAATTTCAAAAACTCAAATGTATTCACACACACCTGATGGTGTTGTCTGAGGATCCACTGACCACGAGTCTGTCTCTATACTGTAGGCAGGCGATTCCTCGCTTATGACCGTTTAGCGTCCGAACAAACTCACAGGTGCTTGTGCTCCACACCTGCAAAACATTAGATCACACAAGGTTTAAAAACTAAAACGCTTTAAAACATAATGCATATTTTCTAACCAGTGCCATTGTGTTTCTTTAGAACAATCCACTGGCATATGTAATAAAGCAACAGTACATTCAAACTCAGGAAGTTGTGTGTGCGCACATGTGAAAACACCCCTAGAAACCCACACACACCAGCCCATACTGCCCTGCCTCATTATTTGGGGAATGTTTTTAGAGGGTGGGGGCTGCAGAATGACTTGGCACCCCTCCCAGAGCGATGGGTGTGCTGGCTCAGGGCTGTCTGTTCCGGGAATCATCATAGCCCCGAATCCAGCATCTAGGAGAGAGTGGCTGGAGAATACGAGTGCTGAAGAGGGCTCTGGGCAAGTCTACAGAGAATTGAGAGGCCATTACATTACTGCCCTCTGCTGGTCATTTCTGGCTTCGGACAGATCAAGCGGACACCTGAACACTCCAAGCCTGGCTGCGCCACAAAATATTCTAGTCCACCACAGCACTAAAATCACTGAGCTTTTATTTCGCCGGAAAAACGCAGGGAGATCTTATTGCAGGGTTCCTCAAATCCAGTCGTGAAGGGCCAATGGCTCACAGAGTTTAGTTCCAAACATTGATAAAAAAACACCTGAACCAGCTATTCAACGTCTTCAGAGTAACTTGAAAATTGCAGTTGGGCGAGTTAAATCATGGTTTGAGCTAAACTCAGGATAGAAGCCCTCCATTATCGCTTCTCTTTGTTGACGTAAAAAAGTGATTCATATGACAAATGATGCGTTGCTAACACACAGCATGAGTGTAGCATTAACTGTGAATCGAAACTGAAAAAGTGCTGTTACAGTAATCCAAACATGCAGTGTGTCAGATTATATATTTATATAACTACATCACAACCGTTGCAATCTGATGATAGCACATTCTCACAACCATGCATTGTCAATTCATTTCAAAAAGTCCTCGCTGCAGACTGTATCGCGGTGACATCACACATTTTGACACCTATTCAAGCGCAAGAGTGACGTAGCGTTTGTATGTAATACGCATGCGCGCCAGTATGACGGCATGTTTGTGTCACCAAGTTCACAAGTGGATGTTAGTCTGATCGAAAGCGATGTATTCAATGGCAGTAATAATATTTATTTGTAGTGCGCCTTTCTTAAACCCAAAGCGCAGAATACAATACAAAATTGCAAAACAACAAGAAAAAAATAAAACAAAGTAAAAATACACATGTAAATACAAGTAAAAAGTATACAAATTATACATTAAAAACTTGACTAAAAGTGAATAAGCATTATGTTGTTTTTAACAATTGTGCATTTGTTTTAACATTCTAGTGTTGGGGTTTGCGTTTTTAGGGTTTCAAAGTGCTGCCAACTTATTTTTTAGCATTTGTCAAACTTGAAAATCTAAGTCACATTCCAATTTTAGGCGCGGATTAGGATTTTTTGTTTATGTTAGTCAGAAGTGGCGCTACATGCAAAACAGTGCCGAAATAGAGCAGCTCAATGAGGAAAAGATCTTGGTTACGTTAAAACCACAACCAAGCCGTTCACACACAGAATACATTTTTCTGCGCTAATTTTCCATTGATTTCCATGCAAACACGCACTAGACCAGGGGTCGGCAACCTGCGACACGTAACTTGTAGCAGCGGTCCCGCTATCTGCGCCCGGTGTGTCGCACCGTATGCGTGATCGCTCCGCACCCCCACCCTCGTCAACAGAATGATTGCTCCGCACCACCCCCCAACCCGCAATTTACTAAATTAGATTTGATTTATGAAAGTGTAATTTTAGTGAATTTTATGGCATCAGGAGACAAGCCAAATGCCCCCCCCCCCTCTAATATACTTCAAATATTATATTAAAGTACAAAATTAAAATTTAGTTTCTCAGCCATTTTGACAGCCCTAACCAGCACACCTCCCTCTTCTACAAAAAAACCCTCCCTGTGATCTTTATTGTGTGCAGAAACATTTGAAATCAGATACAACTAAGAGCATTGATTTGCGGTTTGATTGACAGCTGATAACAGTCATCCAGAGATCAGAGCACTGACCTTTATGGTCCGATCACCCGAGGCAGAGACAATGTACTTGTCGTCAAAGTCCACCACATTGACGGCGGCCCTGTGTCCAACAAGTACTCGGCGGAGGCTGATGTCCGTGGGTGAGGCCATGTCCCACACGGCGATGGAACGATCTTTCGAGCAGGTGACCATCAACCCGTTGCAGAATCGCAGGTGGAGCACGGCCTCGTTGTGATGGATCAGAGTGTTCAGAACCTCCCCCGAGTTCACATCCCAAACTCTGGGTAAAAAGAGAAGGCAAGAGAAGTCAGCGCTGATTTTATCAGTCCCTTACTCATTCCAGCTGAACAGACATGTGGAGTGATGAGAGAAATGAACAGAGGACTTATAGAAAGCAAGAGAATGACAGAAATCTGACCTGACAGTGGAATCAGAGGAGCCGGTAACAATGACTCTCTCATCGTACTGCAGACACAGCACAGAGCCTGTGTGCCCTGTCAGGATCTTCAAACACTCCAGAGTCTGTTTATCCCAAATCTGAACACAAACCATATCTTTTTATTTCACAAATACTTGTTTTAATACACAAATATTAAAATACATAGAATTTGACCCATTACATTTAAATACAAATGTTCCATAGTTTAAGGTTGTTTTGATGTTTAACAAAAACATGCTCAAACGTTTCCTTTTTAAATAAAGAGGGTAAAAACAACAATACTGTGCATTATTAAAATTCAAAGGACCAGTTTTTAAAATGTCACTTCCTCCTGTGATCAAAGCTGAATTATCAGCATCATTGCTCCATTCTTTGGCGTCACATGATCCTTCAGAAATCATTCTAATGCTGATTTAATATTCAAGAAGCATTTCTTATGATCAATGATGAACACAGCATTCAACATTGCTTAAAATATAATAAAGTTCATATAAACAGCATATAATTGGAAGATAAATCTTTTCAAACATGAATGTCATCACTGCCACTAATGACATCAATTTAAAACATCCTTGCTGAAAATATTATCCTATAATTTCATAATAACATTCATTGTTGCTGACATATAGTCATGAGAGATGAGAAAATTGGATGCCATCACACTCGAAGTGCAGGGAATTTAAACCCCTAACACAACATACGGCAATATGAATATTCATTCTTGCCTTCGAGTCATCTGAATCCTCTCACTGGTTTCAATACACCAAGTAGTTTTTGTATTAGTATTAAGGGGAGAATTTCAACTATGTAAATCTAAAACTCAAGTCATGTTTCCATTTAAAGAGACTCAAAAGCATCCTTCCGTCTCAAAGCAGACTTCTTGAACTCCTTTGTTTGCTGAACTCATGTTACTCCAACCAGTCAAAAAAAATTGTGCATTTGCAAATTGTGATTAAACGCATCATCAGCTTAATTCACGAGAAAACACTTGACGTCACACTCGGTTAGCATTTCCACCTGCAAGAGGATGGAGTCAGAGCTGTGGTTTTAACCAGTGATGACTTCAGAAAACCCACACGAAGTTCACAAGAAACACACAGGCAGAGTGCAGACACACCTTTATAGAGTTATCTCGTAGACCGCTGATGATCTTTTCATCGTCATACTGGAGGCAGTAAACACCTTTACTGTTCTCCGACCTACACTGGATCCGCTGCAGGTTGTGTCGGCCACATCTCCAGTTCGCCTCGATGGTCTGTGGAGAGGAAGAGCAAGTCATTCAAATAATTATTTTACTCCATCTGATCAAAATGATTACATAAATAACTAACCAAGTAAAAAAGCACACAAAAGCTTTGATTACCCAGAGGGAAGCTATGAAAAAGACAGAGCTAAGTTACATGAGGCTTGCCACCCAACGCTGTGGTTAAATCGCTGTTCACGTTTGCTCAAATGAACAAACCAATTCTCAGAGTTGCTACCTCCCCTACAAAAACCATTTGCTTATTTCTAACAGAGCAGACAAGAGCTAACACTCATTTAAGAGCAAGAGAGAAAGAAACAATAGCTGCTTTGCCCACCTCGATGTCCTGAATGATTTTCGGATAAAGAGAACGGTAGTACGAGTTCGGAGGAACTTCTGTTGTGCGGTTCTTGAACAGGTATTTTTCCCTGTGAAGCAAACAGCAATAAACATCCTTGATAAACAGACATAAACAAGCCCTTTCATAATTGAAGGCCAAATAAGACGTCCAAAACAGTCTAAAAGGAGGTTCTCAGGACGTCTGGTGGAGCATTACACAGAGATAATGACGTGGTTGTTGTTAAACCTTATGTATAAATGGGGGGGACGGGACCATGACTCACCACTGGTGTCTCTCTGAAAGGCCTTTCCACAGCGGGTCTGTCCGAACCATCCTTTCGATCAGCTTCTTCCACAACATGCCTTCCGAAATCACACGCTGCCATTCCTTACACACCAACTCAGCCGAACACAGCGAGCGCGCATCCAGAAAAGATAAGATATTCTCCGCTATATGATCCAGACCCTGAGCTGGAACACAAAGGAAGATTTTTATTGAAAACAAAGAGGATTCAAGAGTTATAGGGCCAGTCACACAGCGAAAACGCATGAATCACGCACGAATCACGCACAGATTTTCGTTTCTGCGCGGAGCGTGCGTCGTATGCGTAATTCGTCGGTGGAACGAACGTGGACCGTCAGTGATTGTAAGTGAATGTGCGTTGAAGGCGGTTTGTGCGTGATTTTGAGTTTTGAACGGTTCAAAATTTTTCCGACGCACGATTGTGCGTCAGTGCGCGTTATTCATGAGTCGCTGTGCGTAGTTTATGCGTCGAGTATGCGTGACTATGCGCGGGACACGCGTCGGCCGTCAGTGCTTATGCGTTGGAACTGGTTCGAAACTGCGCACGTCCACTGACGCCCCACCTTCATATCACACATGAACCGCGCTAGTATCACGTTCATTCCACTGACAATCGCGAAGCGTGCGTGTTTGGAGGCGCTCCGTCAGTGATTCATGCGTCGGGCATGCGTCAAATGTTCGTGTAATACTTTGGTCAATTTCTTGACGCACAAGCACGCACAAACCCAACCTGTGCGTGATTTGTGAGTGATTCGTGCGTGATCGGCTGTGTGACTGGCCCTTAACAGCTATTTAATATTTAAGAACACCAGTAACACATTTAACTTTTGTATATGTTAAACCTGCATTAAATACAAAAATGGAGGTTGGAATTTTTTTTTTTTTTTAATAAATACTTGCATCCTTTTTAATATTGTGAAATATTACATTTGAACAACTTTTCTATTTCAATACGTTTCAAAATGTTCAGCATCATTACTCCACCCTTCAGCGTCACATGATCTTTCAGAAATCAATCTATGCTGATCTTGTGCACAAGACATATTTCTTAACATTATAATATGTAATATTTTTTTGTCATACAAAACTGTCTAATCCTAAGGCTAAACTGAACGAGTGCAAGGACTGAATGTGATACCTGGCAGTGCCGTAATGAAGTCCCTTTGGAGCATGGGTTTGAGGTAGGAGTTTATGTGGCCGTGTTGGTAATGGCACATGCGTGAGATCAGGTGTTCCACAAACTCCACCTGGTCTGCTTCAGACCACTGATCAAAGAGCTGGATACACACGTCCTTCTCTTTCTCGTAATTTCCTTCCGATGGCCGCTTCCTAGAGCCCGTCAAAGGTCCGTTACTCACCTGAGGACAGATAAAGATAGGCTGGGAGAATCGTACAAGGAAAAACAAATAATAGATATATTAGATGAGACAAAAATAATTTGTATTGGCAAAGGAAGATTGAAAACTATCATTGCATTTCAAGTACTTCAAGGCAAAAGTATTTACTCAAAAAACTATTAAAAGAGCTGCATACAGTTAGTGACTTAAGATAGGAGATAGTACATGAAATTATTTTGCGTTGAATTACAGACAACTCATCTCATTTACTCTGTACATACAGCCTCAAAACATTACTGGAGCATTTAAAAACAAAAGCAAGCACACTGCAAAACATTTCACAAATTATATTTAAAAAATGTTTTTTTTTCCAAGAGTGGTTACTCTGCTAGGATATCTGTGTGAGCTTCAGGAGAACTGATCTCATACATCCAGTAAAATAACTTCATAGCTGAGTAAGAAAAAAGGTCTAGCAGATGTTTGCACCACTTTTTTTATATCTAATTCAGATTGTTTGAAGAAGTGGAACTTGCATCACCATTCAAAAGTTTGGCGCCAGTAAGATTTAAAAAAAAAAAGAAGCAATTAATGCTTTTATTCATCAAGCATGAATAAAATTGATCAAAGGCGACAGTAAATACATTTATGTTGCAAAAGATTTCTAAAATAAAAGTGTATTGGTTTCCAATAAACATGACTAGAATTGACGATATTAAGAAATTTCTTAAGCACCAAACAAGGAGAATGATTTCTGACAAATCATGTGACACTGAAAACTGAAACCGAATTGTATCTTAATATAGAAAAAAAAGGACTCTGAATTGTAAGAATAGCTCATTACTATTATTGTGATAAGCATTATCGTATTTTTCGGCATATAACCTGCGGGTTATACCAGATTTTACAAACCCCATGGGGGGGGGGTGCGGGCTATATCACAAATTTTGAGTGGGGGTTCAATCTTCAACTGGCTGGAAGGAGCTGCCAGTGAGTGGTCACGTGACCCGTCACTTGCTGGTGGCAGTTACCAGTCTCAACCTGGCAGGTCATGTGACCAGTCACTGGCTGGTGACGGGTGTCAGTCTGTCTTGGTTAGTAGTTCATTACAACTGGAAGCTCATCTACGCATCGCTGACGCGTCCTCCAGTCAGTGGCTGATGAGCAGCGAGTGCAACGATGAGCAGCGAGTGCAACGTGTCTTCTATTGCTCTCTCGACAACGAAATAAATTTTGTTTATGATTATGAGTATACTCTTAAGAACCTATTCTTTCATATCGTGGCTGTTCATAAGCTTCCAGTTGTAATCAGTCATTTGATCGCTTAATTTGGCATAAACTCCCCTAAAACAGCCACGATATGAAAGAATAGGTTCATAAGAGTATACACTCATACTAATAATAATGATCAAATTCTCAAAAATACTAATTATGTTTAAGAACATAATGAGTAATTTGACAATATGCATGGACATAAACTAATGTAATTCCTAGAGCTAAAGAGGGCGAAACTCAAAAGAAACAAATCTGATAAAAGTCAATGTTTCCTTGAACTACTAACCAAGACAGACTGACAGCTGCCACCAGCAAGTGACAGGTCACGTGACCAGTCACTGGCAGCTCCTACCAGCCAGTTTTCAATTTTTTTTTTACACGTAATACGATTTCAATATATTTGTTACATCCCTAAGGACGTAAGGTTTTTTTTGCTGTATTTTCTTTCTTGCGAGGGTTGTTGACAGCTGGCGCTGATAGGCTGTCTGACCTGTCAATCATGCAAGACGACGTGATTGGCTGTGCTGCCATGAGGGCGGGCTCTTCTCATCCGATGATCAACACCTGTAGAATCGCTTCTTAAGGGACGAGCTGCTGCACAGCGGGAGAGACTGCTTTTGCTTTTTGTTCTGATTCTGGCTTGTGTTTGTTTTCTTATTGTGTGAATTTCGCACACAAGCACTGTGTACCGAGCCTGAACAGTTATGGATAATTGACGTCATGCGAGCAACATCCGAAATGTGAACTTGCACAAAAAAAAAAAAACCATCATGAATCTATGGTTGCGAGATATATAAGGGTTATGCCAACGGGTTTTAACACAAAATCCGCTGACTATATGAGGGTGCGAATTATCTGCGTCTTAAATAAGGGAAAATACTGTACTGCTTTTACTGTATTTTTGATCTAATAAATGCAGTCTTGGTGAGCAGAAGAGATTTCTTTTTAAAATATTACAAAATCGTACCTACGTCAATCTTTTGAATGGTAGTAGCCGTAATAAGTGTCAGGATTTTGGTGCCACTATTACCCAGAAAATCTCAAAAACGCAAGAGAATAAACATTGATCCTAAACACGGATACAATAAAGGTTTGCAGAAATGGACTTCTAGACACAAACTAAGGCCTGCCCTACAACAAACCTAAGTCAACAGTTCCTAAATATGGAAAATCCTTTTGACAAACACAGAGGTACGGCTCATCCACCTCACCTTAAACATTGTGATCTTTTGGGAGGGGTCTGCAGTTTGCGAGTCCATGACAGAGGTGTTCTGCAGAAGAAAAATCACACCAATATTTCACAACATCAGCTTATCAAACTGAAAAAAAAAAAAGTGCAAAGAGCCACACCATACCACAAAATATAATAGAAAAAAAGACCACATTATATAATCTGGAGTCACTCTTATACATTAACAATGTCAGACAGAAACCTTGTATCTCCAATTATTCATTTTTTATAAATCCCAATTACTGCTTTAGTTTCTCTTTACATCTGTCTGCGAGTTCTGCCAATTTTTAACCTAAGAAAGTTACTCAAGCGCTTGTGACTGAACCTTATAACTCCACAGGATCTTGTACGTCTTATTTGGCCTTGACTGTAAAATCTCATAGCTCATTTATAAATATACAAATATGAGGCAGGTGGAGACTATTAAAGACTGTTTTGGATATATACAGATTTCTATCCATCTCTATCTATATAAATGTATATATAGCTTTAATAGCCCGTGTGTGGCACTTCATCTTTCATAACATGAGATTTTAGAGAAATGACAACCGATTGCCCAGCAAGGTGATGAAAACAGTGCAACAAATTTACTGCCAGACAATGACGGACAAAACGCGTCCGAAGTGATCTTTTAACTCCATTGAGCTTCAAATGTTAATAAAAGAGTGACAAGAGTCTGACCAAAAGACAGTATCAACTTAGACAATCCAGTATTGAATTTTGCTTTTCTTTCTATTTTTAAGAGCCATTTCCAATTTCCTGGAAGGCAGCATTTTTGGAGATGCAAGATTTCCGCTTGACAACGGCGCTACACATCACCCTTTCATCGTCTGCGTTCATAATCTTATTGCACTGTTTGTTGGAAAGCAGATGAAAGGACTGAGCACCAGCCTACGATCTCTGTGCGCTGAATAATTGGACGGATTCTCCATCAGCATGCTATAAAGACGTGGGATCGGGCAGGGTGTGTAGGCGTTTGGGTATCGTGTCAACAGCTGTCCCCTAGACAAGGCCACCACAAGGATATGCTTACATCCCAAACACAGGCAAGACAGAAATTATGCCATCTATATCGTCACTCTTAATATCCACAACTCGGCACCTGCTTTAATCCATAATCACCCCTTATGAATATCAGCCAAACTCCTTACGAACTTGGGCAAAAGCTTGCTGGACTAAAAGGGGTGTGAAATCAAAGCTACACACCGGTGTAACTTTACCATCACAGAAATAGTATCTTGATTTAGTTTGTTTTTACATATTTTTATTATTTTGTAGTGTCTTTGTGTTTTACTTCATTATGATTGCTCTACAGTCTATACACAAATGCACGTGGCTCCTTCAAGCAAAAGCCATCTCTCTTTCTCAAGCTTGACAATAGAAGTGGACAAACTCAAGAACATTTACTTCTATCCTTTATATTGTATCCATGGCAACAAGAAGCAAATCCATCTCTGAAAAAAATTATTCTATTGACTAGTTGATTCTATATTGACTAGTAGATATTGATTCACAGACAGCCTTATTAGTGAAGAGCATATCTAAACAAGTCAATACATTTTTCTAAATAGACACTATAACACTTTAAATAGAGAACAGAAAATATTTTAATAAAATTGATGAGACTACAATGATGTTTAACTAGTGAAAGAAAAACATGGAGGAAAACAGTTTATTTTATAGTTAGTATGCTAAAACGTTTTTATGTATAAAAGCTAGAAGAAGAAAAAAAAAAGATCAATGAGTTCAACTAGAAAAACTCGTAATTGTTTCGCGTAGGCTAATGGTTTGATGCGGTTAGCCGCCTAGCCACTTGCTATTGCTTCTTTCACGTCAACAATGCATATTTGTACTTCCCCAAAAGGATGTGTGGCCACCAAAACAACAATATTCACTCATACCCCACCATGATTCTTGAAATAACTACCGATATTTGATCATCGTTTGGCTCAGAAACGTCATTTTCACTTGACAGCACGAGCGGTTACTTCCTATTACGCAGCTTTAAACGCCTGTAAAAATGTGTCGTGAGAAATAAGAGAGACCTTTTTTCCTGTGTGAAATGAAGGTTTTAAACGTGGTCAAGAATTCCGAGTCTTCATGTTTAGCATGGCTCGTCTGCACTACCAGGATTATCGGCAGGAGTAAGTGGCGCAGAGGCGCCGCAGTGAAGCTCCAGTCACCGGCTGAAGTCGATGAGACTCGGACTCACCGCGACGCCGCGGCCGCTTAACCTCCCCGCACCTCCGCCGCTAGCGCGAAAAATATCCTCCGCCAGCACCGCCAACAGCTGTTGGTCTTGTCTACTAACGGCTCAGCTGTTGTATCGAAGAGAAGACACGGGGGAGAGACGTGAAAACACTAAGGGAGCCAGCGACACATAGCAGGGCCCTTCCCTGTCAGCCGAGCCAGCCATTTCTCTCTCCTCACCCCTCCTTCCCCCCCGCACACAACCGATCCCTGCCCTCTCCACGAGCTGGTTATGTTCAACCAGGCTGCCCATATAACCGATTACACCGATGTATAAACTCGAAAGTATTAAAAACACACCAGGGAATCTTTTTCAAAGCACAACCGAGTACTCACCATCAGCTCTAAGGTTTTGTCCTCCATATCCGGCTCCATGTTTGTTCCCCGAAACTCGCAGTGAAAATGGAAACCCCGCCCTGCGACACAAGCACGTCACGAAAGGAGGCGGAGACAAAATACTTGCTTCGAACTCTTCGATTGGTCGAAATGTGCCCAAACGTGACAAAATGGGCGTTGTCCGCGATGTGATTGGTTAACTCCTGCTGCTAAGGTACAAAGCGGGTACAGACACACGACGTAATAATCATAATCTGTAACAACAATCGTGGTTGGTCGCCGAACGACAAAAAAGGTTTTGTCCGTTTTGTAAAATGAACTGTTATTGGCTGTTGTCTGGTGCTAGGGTAAAGAATGGGGTTATCCCAAATGATTCACATATTAATTTTGCTGATTGTATTCTGGTGACAAATGTGCCAGAAGCATTAAGTTGACCGAAACTAAACTTAATGCATCAAACTAAATGCATCAAATTCTGAATGCACCAGAAAGATATTTACATTCACTCTCCCTTTAAATTGCTTATAATTAATTTACCGCCTCCTCAACCTACATGTTAAGTTGGCATGAAAAATAATCTTTCCAAACTTCGTACACACAAAACTCAGAATCAATTTAGGAGAATATAGCTATGCAAAATAAATGAACTATAAGGGCAATCTGCAAACAATGAGAACGTTTAATGTCTGTGTCCAGATGTAACAAATGATTTATACAAAATAGTGATGGATCAAAGAAAATGAGAAAATATACAACATAATATTTGCTAACATATGGTGGGCCCATTATTTTGATTTTTTTTTCTCCTACATTATTGGGTTATTTGTTCGTTTTAGTAGGCGCCAGAAGACCAGCAACGCCATAATTGTTAAAGGTCCAAAATATCATTGATTTGCAGCTCGTCTTTCTAAAAATCAATCTGCTATTAAAATATGACTGGACAAAAGGAAAAGAAATTAGAGGCTTGTAGTCTGTGGCAGATCACAGGCTGAGGGAATTAAAAAATTAAGAGGGAATTAAACCGCCAAACTGACGTATACTCACTCACACATCACAGTTAACACAGTAACCCCCCCACCCCATAATCGGTCCGAAAGGACATTCCCATGCATGTGTTCTGCCAGTTAAGCCGCCGTATACCAATGAGTGCTGAAGGCTCAAACTAAGATTTTAAGTTCAGAAACAGCAGGAGGCTGAAGTTACGGTCCAGATGCTGGTACACTGTGCTCACATCTCACAAACTGCAAAATTCAGGCACTCATATAGTTTATTTTGAGAAGTTGCATCTTCTGGGGGCTGAGGAAAACAAGTGAGGGAAATGCACTGTAAAAGACGGTTCTCGTCATCATGGAGGGATGGGTCCAGTTACTAATATGGTCCATTTGACAGCGAGACAGGCCTCAATGTGGGCACAATGCGACGGGAGGAGCAGGGTGTACCGCTGGCTCAGAGTGCATCACCACCACACTGGTTTACAGCAGAAACAAGGCAACAAATCAAGTCTGGGCTAACCAGGAATTAAAACGCAGGCCTGGCAATGGGCTTGAGGTGGCTAGGTGAGCAGTATTGATCTAATAAGATTGCTACCGCTTTCTTCATACACTGAATAAGAGAAAATATAATACATTTGAATAAAATACAACAGCAGCAGATGCCATTATAAAAGGAAGAAAGGAGTGAGATTAGAAGGGAAGAAAAAGTAGATCTGAAAGCCTAGAGTGTTTTGTGAAGAGGCAGGATAGGCAGACGGGCCACGGCCATGCTGTTGCAATGACCTGCTAATTAGTGGAGAGGAGAAAAATCTGCCTCTTCCAGTCCAGAGATGGGAGTTGCTGTGTTCTAAAGCCAGGGACGCGCAGACCATCATCCGCCATCTTCTCAAACTCTTATTCTCCCTCCTGCTGATTCGGGGGGGGAAAAGGGGAAACGTATACTTGAATTTTGCGTCAGTCCCGACTACCTAGTAGTCATCTAAATCAAAGAACTCATCGTCATCTCCCTGGTACTCCATGCCTTGGAAATCCACCCGGTACCTCAAGATTCCTGAAGGACAAATAAATTGATATTGACAACAATACTTTTATATTTCCTAACAAAATATAACCTGTAGAGAGCACTTACCACCGATGCCTCCAAAGCCTTTCACAAACTGCGAACCCTCCTGACTTTTGTCTGTAACGATTTCCAGTGTGGCCCCAAACTTCTTGTAGTTATTGGCGAACCACTCAAGCAGCGGCATGCTCTCGATCAGCTCATGCTCCTGACCCGTCTTAACACAAACATATACGAACCGTTAACATTATACATCGGCACACATTGGTTATAGTGCAAAGTAAATATTACGCAAACGGCACAAGCGATCAATTAACTGTTTAGGTACTTCAGACATCTCCAACTCTAGGAAGATACTCGCCAAGACAGGCATTGACAAATGTGTATTAGGCCATTTAAAATGACTCATTTGATATTCTTTGTGGATTCATCCAACATTTATATTGTAGCGAATAAATTGAGGGAATTTTTTATTTGTAATAAATGCAAAATATTTCAATGAATTCTAAACCCTTAAAAAACATATTTCTAAGCCTGGAAATTTAATTCCATTTTAACCAAAAATTAAAATGTTGAATTGAAAACCCTAAATACAAAAGTCCAATACTATTTAAATATAAAGGTTCTTTATTGATCTGAATGATTCCATGAAAACTGTTAACACCCATGGAAACCTTTCATTGCACAAGGGGTTCTTTATAGTAGAAAAAGGTTCTTCGGACTATTAAAATGTTCTTTACTCTTAAGAACAGTTCTTTAGGGAACCCAAAATGGTTAGTCTATTGCATAATGAAAAAAAAAGCTAAATTAATATTAAAAAGTCCATTATTTTGTTTTAAATGGATAGTAAAATTAAAATGTCATAATTTAAAATGGTCCTACATGTTTTTCCAAACCTGTAGGAGTTTCTTTCTTCTGTTATATAGAATGTTAGAACATATGTTGGCAACCAGACAGTTGATGGTAAATTCCATAGTAATTTTGTCCTACTATGGAAGGCTGTTTGATCACCAGCATTCTTCATGATATCTTCCGTGTTGTTCAACAGAAGAAAGAAATTCATAAAGGTTTGGAATATGTAAATGTAAAATAAAAAAATGAGGTAAACTATCCCTTTAATGAGCCACATGAAACCATGTTCTTCATCGTGATCTGAGATCATAAGTATTTTTTATTTTACCAATAACAGTAAATAGGTTGGCACACGATGGCCTATAATAGATAGTTTGTAAAATAGATACTGAATGAAAAACATAACACAAAAGATGTGCTGAACTTTATTACAAAATTGAAAAACAGTGCGGAACATTAAAAATGTACTTTTTAAACAATTAATACATTAACTATAACTAGATCATAATGCATTAATGCTAAGAGATACAACTTCTAAAATGTGTTGAAATTAACAATGAACAATACTTTTACTAACCTTAATGTTACAAGTGGAATCTTATTGTAAAGTGTTACCATTTCACATAAATCCAATGCTTACAGATGGCCATCTTTAAATATTTACACAAAGGCCATAGCATTCAAATTAGACATATACATTGTATGTATACTCCCTTTATTTGCTTATACTTTAGAACACCAAATTATCCAATCAAAATAGCAAAATGTGTTACAGCAACAATAATAAAAAAGAAATCGAATGAGTGAGTCTGATTTCTAATGAGATTTGTTTGCGTTTCTTTCAGCTGCATGAACAGTTTGCCTTCTCATGTCACTAGCTTCATACATGCAACGTCGCTGCATAACGAACACATGAAAACAACTTCACAAATGCAGCATCTAGTCAACAATTAATCACTTCACAATGACATTAAAGTATGTGCGGAAGTGTAGTGTCCAGTATAACATACCCTCTGTGCCATACGCAACCTCAAGTGTCAAAACAAACTCCACGAGGTGTCAGTGACAGTTTTATTTTGCCTAATTTATTATTATTATTTTTTTTAATAACAACAGCGGATCCTTCTCAGCCCCTCAAGCCATGGAAGCAACCCGGAAAAGTTATCTGTATGGATTTTCATTGATAACTGATTGCTGGGTTATTGGTGTCAATTAATTGGCAAAACCAATGAATTAGTCAAACTCGAAAAGAAAATCTGACCATTAGCGTTAATGTGGTCAGACGTCAAATTTGCATAATAGTTTATTTTTAAATCAAGAATTTGAATCCTACATATTCAAAGTAGTCTGAGACTTTAGGATCTGCAACGCATTATTTCTGATAGATCAAAACAGAACTGGCAATGAGCTTGGTACTAATGGACTGATGATACCCTATAGATCAAGGGTTTTAACTCAAAGGCTTCATTTCATGAGATCTGTCACGGTGCAAACCAGTGACTATGTTTGTGACTGACGCACGCACACACAAACACAACACCAGCACGAATACACCCATGCCCTGTTAACACGACTGACACTGGCATTGACAATCTTAACTGTATTGTGTATTGTCTGTATAAATTACCAGGTCTACTTGATCTACCAGCATTTATTGATAAGTGTTGTGAGCCAGTATCAAAGAGACTAATTTCAGACAATAGCAAAGAGGCATTTACCAAACCTTTTATAAAGTTTGTTAAAGTTTGGTTTATTGGTAGATCTGAAATTGTTGCCGCCTTAGTGGTGCATCACACTTGCGTGTGATGTCACAGGGGATTCCATTAGTTGTGTTTGTAAAATTTATATATTTATTTTTGATTTATATTGGTTTTGTATGTCTGTATTATGTATTGCTTATGATATGCATGTTGTTGTTGATATTGTTTATTATTATTTATGTGGTTTTATGTCAAGTATGTTTGTCTTTAATGTTTAACTGTAGGATGGTACAATCCAGGGGGAGGAGTCAGGCCTATAAAATGGCTCCAGTAACACAGTGTGGGGAGGGTAATGGTAGTTTGTCTTGGCTGTGTGAGCTGCTGATAAAATAAAAATCTCTTAAAGTGGAAACAACAGTTTTTCCTGATGTCATTTTTGATTTACATCTGCCGGTCATCCTAACAAGATCATCAATGTTTGCTTGAGTACGGCCCTTAAAGTTCACAAAGTCACTCAGGGGAAAGAGTTCCAGTCACTGGAACATTAGCACTACTTTTTTATAATAAGAAAATCTGCTTAATCATGTGACGTTAATACAGTAATACCTCGGTTTATGAGTTTAATTCGTTCCAAGAGCGAGCTCGTAACTCAATTCTCGTACACCAAAACAATTTTCCCCATAAGAATGCAAAAAAAAACAAACACTCGATTCGTTCCACACGACCATACATTTTAAATGTTTTTTTGGTTTTACCCTATTAATTACATTAAAAATAACCATCAAGATCTCATATAAATAGTAATTAATAATAGACAATTAAACTAAAAGTACTTGACAATTTACTGTAACGTCAACTTTACCTTTGAGTAGCGTCGCTGCTGTCGTGATGGTGACGAGAGGACGGGGGCGGGGTGTTACTGCTAAGAGGGAGGATTTCGTACATTCTATGTGCTGTACGTATATATTTCACTACGTAAACAATAGTAAATCACAATTAATGTTAACAACAGGAGGTAAAACCTCTGTAAATCACTTATAAAAGTATCACTGTGGTGAATGATGCAACTAAACCGAGCAACGCTGTGAGAATGAACGAGTTAAGGGGTGATAAAGGGGTTGGAATGTTTTATGACAGGCTGTCGTTAGGATATTTCCAGTAAAAATACGCGCGATGATGCTGAGCGTTAGGACTTTCTCACAAAAACGCGCGTGTGAATATTTTTCTCGCACACCGATTTGCTCGTATACTAAGTCACTCGTAAACCGAGGTATTATTGTAATCTGAATTTAGCTGACATGGTTTTACGTACCTCTTTGTCAGTGAAATGAGACTTGTCCTTCTCCTGTTCTGGTGTCAGATAGAGTATCTTTTCATCTGATAAAAAAAACAACAACATTAATATTAAAATGTGAAAATTAAAAAGAAACAGGTCACTTTAAATTGAGCAAATATTGTGCAATGGCATGTACAAGAGTGAGGGTGAGTGTACCGTTTTCTGGTGTAGTATTTTCACCATGACAACGTAGGACGTAACGCATAGTGTCCAGGTTCTCGTAAACTATAAGAATCTCAACCGCTCCCATTTCCAGCGCTTTGAGTGTGTCTTCAACTCCGAAACAATACTTCCCTGTGTCCTGACTGATCTCATCAAAATATCGGCCTGAAATCAGAGACAAGTCAGTACACAAGGAAAAAAAACACCATAAAACTATTGAAAGCCCAGTGTTTTAGGCCACAAAAAAGTTCCCAGCATGTCTATCACCTTTATCAAGCCTGTAAATGCTTCTTTGATTAACTACCTATTAGTTTCTTTTCTTGGATGAACTTGACATTGGAGAGCACTTCTGCCGAGAGCTCAATGGCCTGGTTGAAACCGTTCTCTCCTCCGTATGATATGTCAACCAGCTTGAGAACCTTTGCTTGTAACCTCTACATGTGCAAAAGTACCAAAGTCAGAAGAGAACCAAAACTCTTAAGTTTCCAAATCACTTCCTGTTAAGACAACATACCGGATCAAACATATCTGACTGGCTGAGCTCCGTCTTGAAGTCGGCCGATCCAGCAAGAACCAGTCCTGCCACATTAACCTTGTCATTGGACACAAAGAGTTGCACAGCCGTCTCTGCTACCTTACGCACATAGTTATGTCTCTTCTCCATCCTCAAGCGTGCAAATCGAAGAGCAGACTGTCCTCCTCTACCTAAAGTTAGAAGAAACAAGTGGGTGAATTCAAAATCCTAGAAAAAGAACAAAAGGAGTCACAGCAAGCGTTTTGAAGACATGTTTACCGTGTTTTTTGGGCAGGTCCACAGTAAATTTGTGCAGCACCTCCCTTGTGTTGCCTTGTAAAGTCCCAAACAGGGCACCACTACCATCAATCACAATGAAGCCAAACTTGCTGTCGTCTGACAGTAGAGCTGTTAGAGCCTGTGAACAAGTTATAATAGCTGTAATGATCGATAGATAAGACAGATAATGCTTACACTTAGCATTAACATGCGAAGACAGTCATCCGAAAAAAGCAGACTGGCCCCTCAGAATACGGCCAATAAAACTTTCCCTTTCAGACGTTAATACACAAATGTGGACACACTCTCAGGGCCTGTCCACACGGAGACGCGTCCCACTGTATACGTATACATTTTTTATCATATTGGCGTTTCGTCCACACGGAGACGCGTGTCACTGTATACGTATACATTTTTTATCATATTGGCGTTTCGTCCACACGGAGACGCGTGTCACTGTATACGTATACATTTTTTATCGTATTGGCGTTTCGTCTACACGGATCTGGCGTTTTGGGAGACGGCAACCGCTATTTTTTTAAACCGGGTCCTAAAGTGGATAAAACTGAAAATGACACCCTTGCGGTTTCGTGTGTACAGCCAATCCGAATATTTTGTGAAACGATGTCATCACATCACGTATCGGCTGCATCACACGTAACAGCAACAACAATAATGGCGGACTACATGATTGTGTAGTCATCTTTGAGCATGCTCAAAGTCTTCTTCTCCATATATAGTGTATTTCTGTGGCAGGATTACAGCGCCTCATACTGGTCTGGCATGTATACATCACAGTTTTCAGTCGGTTTTAGTGGTTTCGTGTGCACGCTGATATTTCTTGAGACGACGCCGTGTTTATGGAATTTTTTTTTAGAACAAGGAAAAAAAAATGATCGGATAGAGAATGCACCAGCTTCGTGTGGATGTGGCCTCCTTCTAGCATGCCCATGACTTTAGACAGAATTAATTCCCACAAAAAATGTGGAAGTCGTGACCCAGTAGGATTTACATTTACAAAAATAAATCCTAAAATTCAGCCATAGTTTTCACGCCATCAGTCGCAGACTCATTCTGACGATCTCCAATTCTTGGCTCATTTTGTCCAACTTGTGAGTTCAACTGTTAACTGAAGACTTGCTCTGACCGAATCATTTGAATCAAAACTAATCTAACAGGTCAAATGAAAAGAATCAGCTCGTTCACAAATCAGACACCGCTATTGCATCTTTGAGTTTTTCCTGAAACGTAGTGAAGTTTTCCCAAAATAAAAGTACAAATCAAGCACAGAGACTGAAGAACGTACAGTAACAAAGTAAAAACACTTAATTACTGTCCACCACTAGTATTTGGATGACTACTCGGATCAGTTTCCCACAAAATATTTAAAATAAGCCTGTAATGGAAAAAAATGTCCTGGAGCAAAGTGGTGAGGTTTCTTTTAAAAACTATTTTCAGCAAGTTTCAAATCTCGTAAAACGAGGTGGCTGCAAATAATAATAGGCTACACTGAATAGATGCCGCGATCGAAACGGTAGAAGGACACATGGGTCCGAAATCACTGCCAGATGGTGGAGAAAATGTGCATCCTTTTCAGACAATGCTAGCGTTCTACTCTGTCCTCGACTGTCTCGCAAAAGTAGCTAGTTGCACGTAGAGCTCCCTGTGACGAATGCAGATAGAATGGCTAGATTGTGTTTATGTTACACTGAGATCCGATCACAATGCGTCCTCAACTACCTCTATTTCAGGACACACGGGTCGAATAACAATCTGATCACAAATGCTTTTACACTTGTCTTTACAGTACGTATGCGGACAACATCCATATACAGGCCGCATGTTAATGCCAAGTGTAAGTGTGCCGACAAAAAAGATGGGGGATAGTTTACCTCAGTATGGAACTTGTTGTCACATAAATACAAGGATGTGTTGATTGGTTTAAAAGGCTCAAAATCAATGTTTACTTTCTTCTCTTTGCCTTCCTCTGTAACAATGGTGCCACAATACACCACCAGGCCATTAGGAGGCACTGCAAGATAAACAGCAGACTCGTGTGAGGGGATCAGGAGAGACCACACCTAATGAAAAGATTAAATCAGGCGCCACTCTCTATCATACCCACACATACAATTGCCAGTTTAATATTTAAATAGCACCACTTTGAACAAGCTAAACATAACAAGTGCAATGAAATTTCATCGACTGAGAAGTTAAATGGCTCTTAGATTAAACTAAAGCCATATATTTACCTTTATTGTAGAGTTTGAGTCTCTGCTGTACGGAGGTAATGGCTCCCAGCACAGACAGTCTGTTGACTCTGCTCTTGATGTTCGAAGCAGTGCCAAACTCATCGGCCAACATCTTTGCAACACGTGAAATCTGATCCTTGGGTGGGATGATGAGGGATATCATACTGGTGCCATTTCTGAGGGAGAAGCGAATAGAACAGTCTGAGACATTTTCATGAACGTATACCACCGTTCAAAAGTATGGAGTCAGTAAAATTTGATTTTGAGAACATATTGTGAAATATTACAATTTAAAATAAGTGTTTTTTTAAGTGAATATACTTATAAATGTAATCTATTCCTGTGATGGTAAAGCTGAATTTTCAGCATCATTACTCCAGTCTTCAGAGTCACATGATCCTTCAGAAATCATTCTAATATGTTGATTTGCTGCTGAAGAAACATTTCTTATTATCATCATCATCATGATCATCATCATCAATGTTGAAAACAGATGTGCTGTGTGTATTTGCCGTCTCCAGGACTCTTTGAAAAGAAAGTTTAGAAGAACAGCATTCAAAATAGAAATGTAAGATGTCATCACTGTCACGTTACATAACAGTAGTGCAAGTAAGCATCATGTTAACTTGACACCCAAGCAATTTATGAGTATATTTGTCAAAATATATATATATATAAAATGGTGGTTTTCGTTATGATTAACATTCATTTTCATTGTAAAAATGATGGAACAAAGGAAATGGTGACTGCCACTTAACATCTCATAACACTTACAAATGTGGAAAGAAAGTCAAGAGGTTTAAATCAACATAGCGATGAGTAAATGACAGAAATTTAGTTTTTGGGTTGAACTGTGTGTTTGACATCCAAGTCCTCGCCAAGACTGGTTGTTTACGCCATAATACACTGAGCCAACTATATCACAACGTAGACACTTAAATAAATAAAAAATAAATAAACTATTAACCTAGGGCATTTAGCACAGGTCTCCCATAAAGCCCACGTTTCTCCCACCAGCCCGGTTTAAAGTGCTTGACATTTCGGACACCACGTACAACATCAGCATCTCTTTATCCTACATACAATATATTTTGGAAGTAAAGCGCTGTACGATGCGCGGTCTCGCTCTCCGTCCACCATGCCGCTCTCTTCAACAGCTGTTAGCCAGCAGGTTAGCATGTGGTTCTCCCCCAAAAGAACGCATCAAATCGCACATCGATGTGTCTTTCAACACCTGCCCACAAATATAGAGGACCTGACAGCGCTATCCTCACCCTCTAGCCGCCTCGAGGCTTTTGATTAACTTCTTAATCTTCCAGATTTCCACGTTCCTGTCCGCTGCGCTGGGGTCGTCCGCCATCTTCCTCGCGCTGTCTGGACCTGCTGGAAAAACGAGAGAATCCAACTTAAGCACGCTAGTGTTTGAATGACCAGGGGTGTTGAAATGTGGAGCTTTCGTAACGAATAGCTGGGACTGAATTGTTTCTTGATTAAAAGAAGGGTTATTGAGGGTGGAAGAGAAAAGAGCTACTAAAGTTTGACGCGCTAACTGGCTAACGCAGCCTTACGCGCGCGCGCGGGCCTCTCGCGCCCGAGAACATCCCTGCTGCCACGCGCCGCTCCTGCAAAAACACCCTTTCGAAATTATTTTCTCTTCAACACGTGATTAAACGACTCGAAGCGATTCTGTGCACGGGCGTTGTTGCAGCTACTCACAGACTCGAATGATCCGCTCCGCCGCGTCCGTACGGCAGTTGTTTTGTGGTCCAGATCTCGCCCGCCGCTGCTTCTCAGTGACGTGAACGCTTATCGTTAGCAGCCGGTTTGGTCTTGCTGCGCGTGGTGTTTCGATGGAGGCTCACGTGGGGAACGGCAGACATTCCATTTAGTATCACTTCCTGAAAACGCCGCGCATGGGGGGTGTCGTTGAGGCTGTGCGATTGGGGGACTTTGCTGTCAAACAAAAAGGGTGGAACAATGACTTTTCGGTCTCATCAGAAACATAGACTGATCACACAACGCAGAGAGCTGGTGGATTGGGGGGGTGATTCGTACGAAAACGCTCCCCAAAAGATGCTTTTGAGGTCACGTCTCACTCCATTGTTTTGCTTTATTTTCCTTTACCACGCATTTGGCAGACGCTTTTATCCGAAGCAACTTGCATTACATTCAAGAAACACATTGACATTTCTAATCAGTTCTTGCTTTCCCTGTGAATCGAACTTATGACCTTAGCGTTGCAAGCTCTAGTAGAGCGCTCTACTGGTGCTTGCAAGAAAGCTAATTTTCCCTCCTTTGTTACTGTAATTCATTTTCAAAAGTGCTTAATTGTCATTAGAATAATGGCACCACCACAACAACAATAATAATGAGAAGAATGGGCTTAATTTTCTTCACAAACAAAATATACCTGCCAAATTTTTTCTTTCTTCAAGTTTTTTGCATGCAGTTTTTGTGGGAAGCACTTTTGTTATTATTATTATTTTTTAAATCTGCAATAACAAAGAGCTCTTTCTTTATTTATATAACAATCAGATGAAATTATTTTACAAATATTAAATTATAATGTCCAAAAAAATGTAACTACGACCAGGATCTTTAAATATAATTTTATTTATATATTGGAAATGCTTTGTAATAATGTTCAGTACTGCCACACATTTCAGCCCTATTGTTTTCATGTCCCATTTGACAAAAGCCCAAGCCTACCATTAAGATGAATTAATTTACATTAATAATTTAGCATTGTGACATTATTTTCCTGAGAAATTAGATTTTTTAAACCTCTTAAAGTCATCATGATATAAAAAATGGAATATTGCTGTATTTATTATTAATATGACATTGATTGACATAATTATATGTTATACTGAATAATAATGTGTCCTCTTAATCTGTAATCATTCTTGCGGTGACATCTTTTATCTTCTCTGATATATGTGTTTTACTGGCTCAAGATCTGGACAACTCACATCACATCAATAGCAATCCCAGGATACATTCATAATTCTTGAGGTGGCCATATCGTTCCGGGCTGCGTGAATTTGGTGATGAGTGAGTGGGTATGTCCTGCCTTTTGCCCCCTCGTGGCACTGACCCTGAGCAAACCACAACCGCCCAACCATACTCAGTTCCCCTTAATGGACAAAAGTCCCAGACTATATATTTTTTCCAGTTTTACTCAGATATAAGTAACAACAGGGATGAAAAGACTATCACAACTTCACTTTAACGCTCCTTAAAAAAAATGTTTTTCAGGCAAAGTATAATTATGTATTTTTTCTCATGAGTTTATAACACACCTTTATTTATACCATAAGCTCATAAGTCATGTCTCCATAATGTGCTTCACTAGGATATTCCAGGACCAGGACTAATATCATAATGTTCAAAAGTAACACATTTAGCTGCATTGTTTTCATGTTAATACTATAGGTATTGTGGTAATGCATTCATCTGAATTTATTGGTATTATTACAGCACTGCATCTCTCCCGAGTTAGTAGAATTACTTTATTAAATTGTATCCTACATGCAAACAGCAACCACAAATCATACCTACTTCACAAACTAGTGTCTTGGGAATATAAAGAGACGTTAAAGTTTGTATCTAAACTTAACATGGCATCAAATCTATATTTAATGGGCTGTAGTTTCAGCCTAGGACACATTCAGCTACATCCACAAGAGTTTATTTTTCAAGGTCTCTTGGTTCCTTTGCTGAGTTTGTCTCCAAGTTCCTGGATCAGTTCAGCAAGTTCTTCAGTGGCCTGTGACTTTTCCTCTAGGAGCTCATAGCGGAGGCTGGAAATGTCCTGCTTGATTTCCTTTAACTCACCTGTGGAGAACAGGCATGGAACCGGTTTCAAGAAAAACTTAGAAATCACAGTTATGGTTTTAAAGTTCCACTAACATTTTTTTTTTTAATACAGTAATACCTCGAGACATGAGCGTCTCTACATACGAGTATTCCAAGATACGAGCAGATTCGGGCAGATTTTTGCTTCTAGATACGAGTACATTTTCGAGATACAAGCAGGCGTACTGACGCTGATGCCGACGTTGTTACGGATCTGGAACAAATTAATTTGTTTTCTATTATTTCTTATGGGAAAACATGATTCTACATACGAGCAATTCGAGTTACGAGCTCTTTTCTGGAACGGATTATGCTCGTATCTTGAGGTAATACTGTATTATCTTTCATGTAGTGTGAACGTAAAAAGACTGCAAATTAAAATATGGTAATGGCTGTTTTGTTTCTGACATACACTGTAAATGGTTGACCAATCAGAGCAGAGTCAGCTCTCAGAAAGAGATTGCATTCTTCATCAAACCATTTCAGATATTGTGAGAAAAGAGGTGATGCAACAATATATTATGAGAAAATTAAAGTGTTTTTAACCTTGGAAGCATGAAAACCTATTGTAGAAGACCTCCAAAACAAAATTAGGAATGTTTAAAAAACCATTATATGGGCACTTTAATACTCTATGGTTTATCGCTTGACATCTGGCATGTAAAACATCAGTCACTGCAATATGGTTTATGGTAAAGGTAAATCACACAAGAGACACTAATGGATGAAAGTAAATCTTACCTTCATTGATCTCATCACTTTCACTGTCAATTTGGGCTTTCAGGACATACCGTTTGATAAGACGCTTCATGAGTTTCTGTGAGAGAAGGTTTAGAATAAGGTTTTTCCTGGCAGTTCCTGTACAGGAATATTTTAGAACTGCAATTAGTACCTGATATCTTGTAGGGTGTTTGATTGGATTTCTAACTGTAAATCCCTCTTGTGCATGGTAAGGTCGAAACCGATGAAGCTGTAAAGATTTATAAATGAAGAATGGCCATTTCTTGATTTGAACAATTTGAAAACCCTTGCAGATCCCTGACCTTAGAGCGTGAATTGGCCATTCCCACGTCCTGCTGGCTGCTGTTGCTACGGACCCTGGCCTTGCATAAACTCACTAGGCATGCTTTGGTGCGCTGAGCCATGTAATAGAAGGATTTGGGGCTGGGCATTAGATTAAACGGGGGTGGAAGAGTGCTGCCTTCATCAAAATAGGAGAGCCACAGCTTTGCACGAGCAAACTTCCATTCTGAATCAGAATCCTCCTGTTCTCTCACACACACAAAAAACATATCTGTTATGACAAATGATCATTTTAAGTATTATTATTTGTTTGCAAAATACATGTCTCACCTCAATTTCCTGGTATGAGTGGTTAATCATGGCTATGAGCATATTAAGCAGGACCACCACCATTGTGACATTATAGACCCCATAAAGCACGTAACCAATGTTCTCAATGAACTTATGATCGTACTTCAAGACCACAGAGATCACCTCAGATAAACCAAAGATGGACCAGAACAGCGTTTTAAAGCTTTCCTCTACCCTGCAACAGATCCAAACATGCAAAACGACAAGAAAATATTAACAAATATAGTTCATATCAGTCATAATTTACTAACATTTATTCAAATCCTATATGACTATTTTTGATTGGTGGAACACAAAAAGAGGTATTTTTGAAATATTGTCTAAGCTGCTCTTTTCAAATATCAAAATTTAAAGCATTAATTTGAAAGCTGAGAAATTGTCAACTTAAATTTCACTTTTTCATGCAAGCTACTATACACTAACCGTTCCAAAAGGTTTGAGTCTGAGATTTTATTTTTTTAAAGTTTTTGAAAAATGTCTCAAGACCAAGCATGCATTTACTTGATTGAAAATACAGTAAAATACATCATTTGATGTCAAATCTGAAATTTCAGCATCATTACTCCAGTCATCGGAATTTATTTAAAATAGGATTTTACATTATTGTCAATTTTCTTGCACTCATGTTAAATATTAATGTATTAATATACATAACAAAATGTATAGACCCCAAACCTTTGAACTGTATGTCTTAGTGCAGTAATTTTCTAGTACTTTTTTATAATTATTTTATTTATTTATGTAGTTTTTAGCCTAGTCACAAAAGAGCAGCCTGAACATTCTGCAAAATATCTCTTTTTTGTTCCATTGGATACATTTGTAACAACGCGAGGGTGAGTCAATAGCATATTATTTCTCTTTGGTTTTCTCTTCAACAAGTAAATCTAATATATAATCATTGACATTAAAATTTTTATTATCCTTTTATGAACTTACGTGGTAAAAGCAGGGTTGTATTTTGCTCCCAAATAGTAGGAATACAAATTAAACATGCCGATCATGAAGGCAAGGAAGACCATGATGAATATGACCATGAATTTAAAAATATCTTTAACAGTGCGCCCAAGGGATATTTGTAAGGGTCCGAAACTCTCGTTGGCTGGCAGAACGTAGGCGATACGAGAGAAACTGAGCACCACAGCGATGGAGTACAACCCCTCAGAGATGAGCTGAGGATCTGAGGGAAGCCACCTGTTTCTGGCTGAGAAAGAGGAAGCATTTTTTGTGTCAACACTTGATGGCAGCATTGTGTCTCATTTCAGACAGCTGCAAGAAAGTCTGCACAACTTTTATTAGCATTTCTTTGAGAACAGAAGCAAAACTTCGGCTCTTTTATAATAGTATGTTACAGTTCGTTAGATTTTATGTACTGAATATACTTTATTTTTGTGACATACCATAAGTGAAGTAGGCCACATCTGCTGGTAATGAGGCATTGATCAAGTCAGCATTGGTCACATGCAAATCCACATACAGCTGTGCATGGGAGGCCCGCAGGAAAGCCATGAGCCGTGCAGTGAATGACGCCACGAAGACCGACAGCATGCCGAAATCTAACACATTCCACAAATGCATGATGTACTCACGCGGCCCTTCATCCCAAACCTCCTTACACTCCGTCCAGATCATTCCTGTTCAGGGAAATCAAAGAAAAGGCAATTAAAAGGAAATTTCATCATGTGTATTGTTAAGTCATACAGGTTTCATTTTGATGGTGGTCTGAGAGAAACATGTAGTAGGTAAATCCCTTTCTAATAATATGACAAAAATATTCTATCAAATATATATAGTCAATATAAAATCAGTGATTGGCAAACGCCATCAATTTATTTATTTGACCAGATTTATTAATTTCTTTATTACTTTTTTTATGAATCAGAATGAAAAATTCATGATATTTGTTGAAAATGTTTATATATACTATTATTAAAAAAATTGGGGTCAGTAAGATTTAATAATAATACATTTATCCACAAAAGAAGCATTAAACTGATCAGAACTGACAGTAAAGATATAATGTTACAAAAAAATTATATATAAAAAATTCTGGGAAAAAAAAATTCAGCAGCACAAGTGTTTTAAACATTGCAAAATAATAAGAAAATCCCATATTAGATTGATTTCTGAACTATAAAAATGACTAGCAATAATCAATTTAATGATAGCAATATTAGCGTCCACACCAAAGCATGTTCTTTTTACAATAAGTTCCCTCTTGTGACGATGGTCTGCAACACGCACAACAATAGAGTTCACAAACAGTCTTTATTTAGAATAACATACACTCTAGATAGGAGATATCTAGAACATCAAGGAATATGCAAACCATATAAACTGAAACGAGAACCAATGAGGAACAAAACTGCTAGTTTAAATAGAAGACAACTGTAAGACAAGACGTAACTATTGAAACAAACAAGGAGATAATCAGTAACCAATGAAACCAGAACAAAACGAAGTAGGCAAAACAGGAACTATGGTAACAGAAAGAGAATACCAAAGAAAGTCCACAATTGCGACACACTGCTGCATTTGTTTTTTTCATCTGCCACTTAAAATGCGCAAGCTCTTTAAAGCAGAATGGATTCTGATTGGCTGTAAATGTCTTTATCATTCATCAGCAAGAAGAAAAATTTTCTGAAAGTGTCTCTGTGCCATTCTCGTTATACTGTAGCTGTGGTGTGGAATATAAAAAAATAATTATATTTAAAATGATTTTTAGAACTACATTTTTAGCGTTGTCATATCCTTGATGTGAACGGGCCTTAATGATGCTGAAAATTCAGTTTTGATTAATGTACATTATATATATATATATTTGACCCATGATTATTGATGATCTAGCAACGATCTTGATTGATACTCACCTAGTACCCACTTCATTATCAACATCTCTGTCCAAGAGAACTGAGTGGTTTTGATGCGAAAGATTTGCCGCGGATGATCAGTGATGGTTTCGTTTGGAAGATTTTTGACTCCTGCAAAGCGGTCAGAGGCGTTGAGAACCAGAAGACCCAGGAAGAGGGTGAATGAGACTGCATGAGCTACAAACTTCATAAAGGGACTGCGGAGAACCTGGCCCACCTGGAGAAAAGATCAAATGCAAAAATAAACGTGACAATAAAAGAAAAGGGAAGCCTTCCCAATGATATTAGATGAACTCAATCTACATGATGACGGAGTGCAGTACCTTGCTGCAGGGCATAATCCAATATGCAATGGCAAGAAATGGCAAGCCCACCATCACTCCCAGTACTGTCCAACATTTCACACCGATTGACGTTTGCCTAAGGCCTGATAGATTCTCGTACCACAGCGTCAGTAACTGCTGCTGGCAGTTAGGGTGAGCTACAAACTGTAGGAATATCATTAAATTAGATTCAATTAAATTCCCAACAAGCACTTGGGAAACCATTCCACTTTAGCCTATAAATAATTTCCCAGTACCTTTTTGACTTCGTACTTAATGGCCAGTTTGACCCGGCTAAGGCAGGGCCGGTGGTGCTCGCTCGGGGGACTCTGGTCTACATCTCCATTCAGAATGGCCTCCACTTCCTCTGTGTTTCTGCAGAGATCCAGAACACCAACCACAAAGTCCTTACACTGCATGGAGAGTTTCCTGTAGTCGTTCTAAAACAAAACAAAGCCACAATATTATGACTTCAGGCGGGCTATTAATCACTTGTAAAAAATGATCAGACAGCAAGCGCTCTTCTATGACAGACATGGATGTGAGCAACACCTGAACATTTATGAAAGTCCCAAGTCGCACCTCCTAATGGAAGTTTGATTGATATTTGCATCGGATCTTCTCAAACAGAAATGTATCTAATGGAGGGCACCCAAGAGAAGCCCATCCTGCTAACTATAGCATCATATTGTTTTATGAGAACAAACATTTTATGTGGAATTACAGAAGCGGAATCACTGACACGCCATTACGACTGTCAAAAATGATCTTCTGTGGAGAAAAACGGTGATGAGAGAATAATAACGGGGTGATTACTGGAAGCTCTCGATGGAGCAGTTTCAATTAATAGCTCGCTAACCACAATAAGGGGGAAAACTGTCTGGATTTGAGAACTCCTGATTAGATATTTCCCCAGAGTGACTTTCAGGGAAGAACTTCAGCAGTACATATTTAAATATAAACCAACACACATCGGCGAAGCGCGTGAAGCTCTCTGGAGGAACGTTTTCTTTTGGAAAAATGTTGTGTACTGAAATTCTACTGAACCAGAAACTGTCATCGAAAAGCCTCTAATTTATAATGAGGATAATCTCAAGGGTGGGAAATGGTTTTCTTGTGGAATATTCGGCTGGTCTATGAGCTGGAATGAGCATTGACGTTTCTCTCAGCGAGACATGGTTCATTACAGGGCCATGAGCACACTCTTCACGATTGGACACTTCCTAGATTAACTGAGAAGCTGTTTAAAATGTGCTTTGAAATAATCATGAGAGCGGCAAGGAGTTTTTATTATCCACGAAGTACATAATGATTCATAGCAGTGATTCAACTCATTGTACTCGCATCATTAGGCGGATAACTGGGAATGTTGTACCATATCTATCAATCAATCAATCAATCAATCATTTAATTATAGAGACAACGTTTTCTATACAATGGCATGCTTTGTATTTTTCTCACACAGTATAAATGGGTCTGTATATGTGAAAATATTCAGCTGCCCTATTTTTTACTTTAGGGCATCAAAAAGTTCAATAATTTAGTTATTTATATAGCATTTACCAAACTTTATATATCTTTATATGAGATCACAAGATAAATCACAATTTAATTCTATTAAGAGCTCTAGTTTTTAATAAATACAAACTTTACTAAACATTTACCGTATTTTCCCAAACATAACCCGCGGGTTATACCAGATTTTACAAACCCCACAGGGGGTGCGGGTTATATAAGGGTGCGGGCTATATCACAATTTTTTTACATGTAATAATATTTCAATATATTTGTTACGTCCCTAAAGACGTAAGGATTTATTTTTGTGGTATTTTCTTTCTGTTTTTCTTTCTTAAGAGGGTTGTTGTCTCTGGCGTTTGTACTATCACTCTGACAGCTGGCGCTTATAGGCTGTCTGACCTGTCAATCATGCAAGAACACGTGATTGGCTGTGCTGTGGAGACTGCTTTTTCTTTTTGTTCTGATTCTGGCTTGTGTTTGTTTTCTTATTGTTTGAATTTCGCACACAAGCAGTGTGTACCGAGCCTGAACAGTTATGGATAATTGACGTCATGCAAGCAACATTCGAAATTCAAAATGTGAACTTACACAAAACAGTTCATAAATCTATAGGAGCGGGTTATATAAAGGTGCGGGTTATGCCAACGATTTTTTTACACAACCCCCAAAAATATGCGGGAAAATAAAGTAGTTAGTTATGGCTTTTTTTGGGATAGAAAAGTAATAATTTTGACATAAATGTTAACATTATACATTATATGACAAAACAAGTTTACATTATTAAATAAAATGTAAATTATGGCATAAAGAGTTAAGACAAAAAGTTGAAATTCCGAGATAAAAAATAATTAGTTTCGTTATAATACATAATTAAAAAGGATAGTATATGAAAAGTATGAGGTTTTATCTCATAATTATGACTTATGTGAGGAAAATGGTTCCTAACGTTCTTTCTTCTGTGGCACGTAAAAAATAAGATATTTTGAAAAATGCTAAAACTTGAGACATTCTTCCAAATAACTTCCTTTTATATTCCACAGAAGAAAGAAATTTGTAGTTTTGTAATGACATGAGGTTGAGTAAATGATGATATAATTTTCATATCTGGGTGGTCTATTCTTTTAATATTTTTTCTCAAACAATATAAATAGGTCTGTATATTAAAATATTCAGATATATACTGCCTCTTCTTTTTATGGGGATCATCACAATCCCTTATCGTAGCCTGCACATTTACATCTAAAACAATTCTATCCTTTGGCGTTGATTTTGATTATGGTGTGAGTGTTCGAGTCCTCACCTTAAACTCAGTCTCAATGTTGGCGAGTTGTGCCAGCTCATTGCTGAGCTCCAGGGCTGTGAGCACAGGGTCTTCGCTAGACAGGGACAGATATGCAGCACTGGCGAGGCCTTTATAAGCGTTCATCCTTGATCGTGAGTGGCTGAAAGAATCCTGCTTCTGTTTCTCCGCACACTCGCCACACTTGCAGAAATAGTCATGAGGTTTCTCAATGCGAGCCCCCTTCAGTAACAAGATGTGCACAATCTCGTACTCCTTGCAGTGGGCCGCAAGAATCATAGGCGTGATGTCCTGAGAGAAGCGAGTCCCGTCCTCATCGTACGCGTAGAAGTCGTCGTCTCGCAGCTCTTGCTCCAAGGGACTTAGAGTCAGACGGAGGCCACCTTCGAACGCCGGATGAGCCAGGATGGCCTCCACTATCCGCACGTAACCTTTGCTAATGGCTAACAGCAAGGCGTCGCCCACTCGCGCCAGCCCTTCTTTCTTCAGCAACAGTTCTGTGACCTCCAAGTGCTCGTTTCCTACAGCAAGCTGCAATGCATTCTGGCCCATGTAGTCCACACAGTTTACATTCAGCGTCTTGGACTCCTCAAGCATCTTACGGACCACAGGGATGTTTCCGTACTCTGCGGCATCTAGGAAACGCTCCTCCTCTTCGGTCAGACTGGTGCCCCTCTCACTGAACATGTACGCGGGGCCACGGACGGCCTGCCTGCGGCATTTCTCTCTCAGGGTGGTGTGTCTGCGCTGCATGGCCTCAAACCTGAAAATCCCGGAGAAAGAAGTTGCATTGGTCATATATAGGACTTGGTGAAACTATAAAACCTCAATGCTTTGTGGGAAAATTGGTGCATGACACCAAGAACATCTGCACCATTGGTTTTGACTATTCAAAATTAGCTGTGTATTCTGACAGAATGTATTTTTCAAGTAAAAAATATAAATTAACATTCAAAAATATTACAAACTACATGTCAACTAACTATAATTAGAATATTAGCAGACGGTCTGATTAATATCTGCTAAATTGAAGGTCTCCAAACAGACAACTACATGTCAACTCATTCTACGAACTAGAACCTGATCCCTAACACCTAACCATAAACTAAAAGTATACTACAGTTATCTAATACTTTAATGACAGCTAGCTGACATGTAGTTGCAAAGTTACTTACAGTATAGTTAGTAGAATGTATAAAGTGGACCATCAAAATAAAGTGCTACCAATTCGATTTTTACCAAGTGTGAAATTTTATTACAATTTAGAATTAAACAAATTCTATTTGAATATCCTGTAGCTCAACCAGTAGAGTGTGCCACTTGCAAATGCCAAAGGTCATGGGTTCGATTCCCAGGGAAAGCAAGAACTGATTAGAATGTCAATGTGTTTCTTGAATGCAATGTAAGTCGCTTTGGATAAAAGTGTCTGCCAAATGCATAAATATAAATGTATTTTAAATGTAAATTATTCCTGTGATGGCAAAGCTGAATTTTCAGCATAATTTCTCCAGTCTTGTCACATGATACTTCAGAAACCGTTCTAATAGGCTAATTTGATGCTCAAGATATTTTTTCTACCCATGTTGGAAAGTTAAAAACATAGCTGCTTAATATTTTGTAGAGATAGTGATTACCCCCACCCCTAAGGATAGATCAATGGAAAGTTCAGAACAATCTTTTTAATCAAAAAAATATTTTGTAACATTAGAAATTGTTTATCAAAGTAATACATTCTTGCCAGGTTCATGATAAAGAAAATGGAAAATCTTTTACATTTTTTGCTTAATAATGACTAAAATCTGCTGTAACCATCAATAAAATAACATTTGACACAAATGACAGGTTTATGTTTAGTTTTCACTATTCACTGTTTTCCTGAGTTCTTGTTATTTGTTTGTCTCCATTGTTTCTGATTGAATTACGCACCTTTTCCTCGTTCTGTTAATTATTCATGTGTGTACTTATACCCTCAGTTCTTGTTATTCATTTACATTAATGTGGTTTTCTTGCTGCTTTGGTCACCCCTGCGATCTCCTGATTGTTCTGAGAATTATTGTAATTAAACTTTGGATCTTTGAATCTCCTGCGTCGTGGGCAGTTTTTGAGGAAACAGTCGCATTGCATGACGTCTTACAACCTGAACAAACCTTGCCTTGCATAAGACTGTAAAATCAGATATATGATCAGATATTTTAAAGGAACTTACTGACATTGAAACAAATCAGTGAGGGTCTGTGGGGGATTTCAATTTCCTGTTTTATGTTTTTTGTTGCTGGGACTATCTCACTTTCACTGCATCTAAATCAAATACTTCCCTACTATATAGTATATGAAAAACAGTGTGCCAAAAGAGTAGTATGTTAGAATTACTTCTTTTTTTTAAAACAGTAGGTGAAAAGAGCCCCCCAAGATTCTGAAGTGCACATTTGATGGAGACTTTACCATCCGATGGGGTCACTGGAAAGGATTTATGAATGCAAGTGAAGCGATTCAACTGCCGCTGGTAGGTCACATGACAGTAACAACATGGAGGAAATCATAAATCATCAAAATTGAAATCTTTAAGGCTAAAAAGATGTATACAAACTTATCGGAGCAGGACTTTGCAAATATGAACTTCTATCCTACTGGTAGCCACAAATAATCTCAATATTTTTTATAGCCGTTTTGATACCTCAAAATTTTCAGCAAAGTGTGATAGCCTTTTAGATTATTTGCCTTCCGAAGAATTGGATTATGAGATTATGACGTCCATTTCCAGCGTATTAACTGCAAACCAAATAAGGCTCCCGGGCGAGATGGAATTCCAGGAATGGTCTTGAAAAACTGCTCCCTGAAATTAAGGCCCATTCTTCATTCTCTTTTCCTTTGATCAATTCAACAATACTGGTCAACATCAGTTGTTATTCTTGTCCCCAAAAAAACTCATCCATCAAAGTTAAATCATTACAGACCTGTTTCGTTAACCTCTATCATAACGAAATGCTTAGAGACAATGATTCAAAACATTATTTTCACCATTTTTCGATTGTATCCAATTTGCATACAAGCATAACAAAGGTCTTTAACACCTGGATATCCTTGGAAATTATGCCAGAAACTACAGACATAATTTGCTTTCTAATAGACCATAAGTGGTAAAGGACAATGCATTATCGCCCACCATTGTTCTCAACACTGGCACCCCAGTGTGTACTTAGCCCATTTCTTCATATTCTCCATACAAATGACTGTCAGAGTCCAGTTACCACTACTCATTACTTTAAACATGCAGATGATACAGTCATTCTTGCTCTCTTAATAAGGACAATGATTCTTTTTTGGATCATCAACACTCCATAGGATATTTTAGTACATGGTGTGATAGACATTTTCTCCACCTTAATATTTCAAAGACTAAGGAAGTGTTATTTTAGCTCCTCCTAAAGCGCAGATCCATCCTTCCAGCATTATCATTACCGGAGAGATGGATGTAAGAGTCAAGATATTTCAGATATCTTGGCACAACATTGGATAAGATCTCTCAACTTCAATCAGCACACTCCAAGTAAGTGCTGTCAACAGATATTACAGTTAGACGTAAACTTAAATATCTGTCTGTTCAGCCTAGTCTTCTTCTGTATCAAAGTATTATTGAGCCAGTTCTTATGTATGGTGCAATTTGTTTATTTCATATGCAAACAGATAAATCATTTGGTTAGAAAAATATTGGTATTCCTTCCCCACATTAATCTAATTTCATCATACACCGAGGAAGGCACATAAAAAATTTTTTATAATCCAGACTATTAGTATTTTATCCCCTTCCTTCTGGCTGCCATGTGCAAAAAAAAATCAACCTATGCTCATGATGACACTTATGATCTTTTTTTCCTGTTGATTTTTCTGTAATTATTTTGATTGTTAATCTGTAGGGTGTTGTTGATATTTTATTTGTTATCTAACTGGGACAATGGATAGTTAATGACCAGAATTAGTTAAAGAGCTACATTTCAGATATCTTGGGATTGCATTGGATAAATCTCTCAACTTCATCTGAACATGAGAGACTAAAACACATAAGATCATTAAAACATTCAATAGCAGTAAGATATAGAATAGAATTCTCCTCTAACAAATGAAAATACAATCCAAATAATAGAGTAAAAAAAAAAAAAAAATAAAAAAAAAAAAAATATATATATATAAATAAATAAATAAAAACTACCACGATTATGTAACCAGTTATTAAAACTCAAGATGTTCATAGATCACATTTTCATCTTTAACCATATTTTTAAACGTAACTTAAATTGTGCAAAAGTACAATTCCATCTGATAAGGTTTAGTATATTCTTTCAGTTATGAACTGCTCTTACAGAAAAAGATGAACAACCAAAATCAGTGATTCTTAAATGCGCTTGATAAAGCTCTTGTTTGCCTTGTGTTCTCAGCATACAAAGACACAAATTCTTTCAGAGGTGGTGGAGCAAGATTAGTAACAATTTTGTACATAAAAAAATAAATAAATCACACTTGTGAAAAAGGAAAGGAAATAACTTTTTAATTATATGACAACGGTGGGTTTTTTGGCTATTTGTTTTGTTCTTTTAAAGAATGTTTTTATAATTCCTGCTTGTGACCATGATGAAATACAATAAGAAAAATGGGAAATCATAGAACACAAAAGCACTCTTGCAGCTTCTGTTGAAAGCTGACTAAGATGAGGTGTCACTGCACAAACATTTTTTCTTTCTTTTTATTTAACATGCTTTTCAAATGTCAGATGAGAGTCTGAAATAACTCACAAGATATTTAAATCCTAAAATTTCTCATCTTTTTTTTCATCTTAAAATACATGCATGCAGTTATCTATCTATCTATCTATCTATCTATCTATCTATCTATCTATCTATCTATCTATCTATCTATCTATCTATCTATCTATCTATCTATCTATCTATCTATCTATCTATCTATCTATCTATCAATCTATCTATCAATGGTCGGGAAGTACATTTAAATGTAAATATACATAGTACTTTCTTGGACAGTATGTGAGTTCATTTTGCATAGTGTTTATGTTTTTTTGTTTTTTGTTTTTTTGTATAAGCAGTGAAGCCATTTTGTTCAAGTCTTTTTTTCCCTAACATTAATAATAATAATAAAATGTATTCCAAACTATTTAATAATATTATTTTCCCAATAAGTTTATTCTTTTAATTAAGCTTTTTTCCCACTGCGAAATAAGGACAGATTAAAAACATAGAAGAATATTCAAGTTTGAATAAATGAAGAGATAAAACCAAACATTAGTCACATGACTGACCCATAGTGGACAACGGATGACAACGCATAGCTTTGTCCAAGTACTACACTATTTTTACAGTACAGTACAGTACATGACCATCAATTACAGAGGTGGTCAATGAGATCAATGCAGATGGATTTCTAATTACACGCATCCTTTACTTCATCTCATTACAGGAACCACCTCTTAAGAACAGATGTTCTTAACATCCTATTATAGTGTGATCTTCACCTCAGGACTTCATTCATTTGCTTGACTGAATTAACCAGAACTGCTTTGTAGTGTCAATTTTCCTTGAACTTAAAAAGGCTTCAAAGACCTTGATCTAAAATCATAAGCAAGTTATATTCAAACACAAACCAGGTAGACAACAAAGGATGAAATCTAATTTTATTGCATTTTGTAAGAGCTTCAGCGCAAATTGTGCTGTGTAACGGATCCCGGTTGTGGGTGTCACTTGGAATAAAACTCATTTCTTGCTTTGCAACATGGTAAATCAAACATTATGATTCTGTAGTGTACAAAGTGGCATTTTGTTCCGTCTCTAAATCTTTACTGATTAGTTTTTGGAGTGCACAAGGGACAAAAAATTGTAAGCCTCCAAATGTATCTGTCAATAGCCCTGAAATTAAACGAGATCGAAATAAACAGGCTAAATAATTTATGTTTCAATATGGTCTGTGTGAACTGTGCCAATCTAATAACTGCAATGCTCATTCATGAGAAGGCCAAGGTGATTTCACAGCTCTTTCACAGCTCAGTTTCATTTAAAAATCAACTTTGACTCAGATAAATTCCTAAAAATTGAAAGAAGTAGACAACTGTTGATATTAAAGTAAGAGTATGAAACTATAAAATCAATTTAGACCAGATGATTTGGTCTTGAAAGAATCTGGTGAAATATGATATTTTTCAAAGTTCCGGGTGGGTATGAATTTGTAATGTTTTGTTCTTTTCAGTTGTTCTATGTTGTTACAGTGTAAAAAAATACAAATAAATAAAATTACACACACACACACACACACACATACATATATATGAAAAACTATCATTACAAAATAATATTTTAGTATTATTACAATTTTAAAGAAATGTTTTCTATTTTAATATATTTGTAATTTATTGTGATGCAAAGCAGTATTTGCAGCATCATTACTCCAGTTTCCAGTGTGAAAACATTTCTTATTATTATTATTATCTTGAAAACTGATTTGCTGCTTATTTTTTGGTGGAAACTGTGATTCATTTTTCAGGATTCTATGATGCACATACTTTTTTTTAAAGGCATTTATTTGAAATAAATCTTTAATGTCACTATGTCCTTGTTGAATAATAGCTTAAAAAAGTCCTCCTGGCTCTAAACCTTTGAATGGTAGTGTACATTCAAAAAATATTAGGAAATATTTGAATCTCTGTCTTGGCAAATCTGAACACAGTCTGTGACTGACATCTGGATAAGATTCTTCTTCAAAACTCTTCATTTGCTCTGTTTACTCTCATTATGTCATGAATCCTCAATCGGCCACCGGAGTTCTCACTCGCCCATTTGGTTTGTACTACATTTCTCAAGATCTCACATACCTGGACTGATCACACCTGTTCCTCATCACTATTGAAACCCTTGTGTATGATCACTCATTGCAAAGTCTTGTTGCTCTGGCTAGATTTATGAGCATTATATTGTTGTTCTGCCTGTGGATTACCTTGTATGAATCTTTGCTGCCTGCCTGCACTTGTGTTTGTCTGGACTGTTACTCTTGCTGTTTTCTGCCTGCCCTAATCCTCTGCCTGTTAGTACCACATTTACTGCTCTGTCTCTGATATTGTTGTTTGCCCTGGTATTTCGACCCATACCTGTTTGTACTCTGAACTTATTGTGTTTAAATAAACCACACAAGGATCTCACTCAGCCTGAGTTCTAGTTACACATTATTCACTATGACAGAACTACAAAAAGAATAGTTTATAAGGCTTTGCTATGAAAGGTAACGATAAGTCTGAATATCATAATGAAGAGTAGAGATTTAAAGGGATACTCAAAAATTAAAATGTACACCAAGCGTGAACTCATGAATGCACATATTACAATTTTGCGAAAGTAAAACGCAAAACATTTTCTTAAAGACACCTATAATTTCACTTCACTGACACTGATTCATCAACTGGGGTCGTTTGGACATGTGTTGTGTTTATTTTGTGTGTTTTTTGAAGTGTAAACTTTAGGGGTCCCATACACAGATTTGTTTGTGTTGATTTGAAGAAAGAAAATCATATACATCTGGGACGGAGGAGGGTGACAAGAACATTTTCATTTGTAGGTGGATTAGCTCTATGGGATGTCTAACCCCTTGTAGTGATGTTATTTGTTACTATGTATAACTTAACGTTTTTTTATCGTTACTTGTTAGAGTAAATAACTTGATTTGTTTGTGTCTGCATCAAGAAACAAATAAAACACAATCTACAACATATATATATATATATATATATATATATATATATATATATATATATATATATATATATATATATATATATATAATGTAAACTTTCTTCATTCATTCATGAGTTCTTATGTTGGGTCTTTGAGGTAAAACAAATGAAAACTTGAGGACTTTAAACTAGAAAATAATAAACTAACTGCAAAATTCCCCAAAAGCAAATGGCAACTGAATCAGACAATCTTTTGAACTAGGTAATTTCCAATCCACAATTTTCAATGTTAAACATGATGACAACTGATCACGTGATGTTCTATACTTACGAATAGTGCGAGCTGCCGTCATGAGGATGCCAGTGATGATGCGCATGATAGTCCAGGTCATCATCGCTGTCGAATAACCTGTGCGCCTGATGGCCAAACTCGTGTTTGGATCCATCAACTTCATGAAGATCTGATAACTCTGTCTTGGTGGGGTCGTTTTCTCCTCGACTATCTATCAGAGTACCAGGAAGCGTCATGCACCTGTTTAACGTGGGTCCATCAGGACGACAGCAGGTGTCTCTGTCGCTGTAGGTGAACTCTTCCCCGCCTCTCGCGCGCTCGGTCTCCGCTGAGGCGACAGCAGCGTCTCCCGCTGTAAGCGCGAGCGGGATGGTGCAGAGCGCCGCGTGAGACATGATGAACTGCTCCTTAGCATGCATATCGCGGTCGTCTCTCTCGCTCAGCATTTTATAAGCAAAGAAACGGCGGATCAGTGAGAGATCCGGTCCATTTGTTGTTCTGCAACAAGTGTGACAGCCTGTCCTCCTCACCTTTTTTGTAAAATACGCACTTTTTATTCTGGTTCTCCCTCCCCCGCCCTTCAGGTGAACACCTCCCACCAGTTTTGTGTACAGTTCATAAAGTAAACTAAAAAAGTATGTTTCAGTACTCTGTCTGGTTCTTCATTAAAGGTAGGCCTATCTAAACATCCTTAACAGAAGATATAATTACATGAATTTTATTTTATTTTTCAGAAAAAAAGTAAATTCAGGCTGTTTTATGGTCATATATATAGTGAGAGGATTATTTTATATGAATAATAGATTAGATTACAGATTATAAATTATAATATTATAATAATTACTTGATTCATATAATTATTAATATAATATAATATAGAATAATATGTATATAATTAATATAATAATAATTCATATAATTATTTATTATTATAATAATATATAATTATTAGTTATCCTTATATTACAACAATTAACATATAATTAATCTATCATATATATGATAGATGAAATATTTGATAATTATTATAATATTACAATTTATATATATATAATCTATAATTCATATATATTCATCCTCTCACTACATACATTATATATATATATATATATATATAAACTCTTTTTTATTCTACTTGCATTATATTATATTATATTATTATGTCAGTAGAGTATATTATTATTATAATAATATTAGAAATGTATTGGGAATTACAACAAACTGTTTTCATTTAGGAGATTTTTAATTATGTGTTTAATTAAACTAACATTAGAGAAAACAAGCATTTGCGTAATTGGACATTTGAGATACTGTGTGACAACTAGCCCTGTCCTCTCTTACATTGTTAAATTGAAATCAACTCACAAATACACAATTTCTGATTTGAAACCCCGTCATAAATGCAGAGCAGCTGTTGGATGGACTGCAGCAGATCACCTGTCGAGGTGCTTTGATGCTCATCAAAGGCTTCATGCAGGGAGATCTTTCTCTGAGGTCTGGCTCATATCATCTCATATGATTCACAAACTTAATTGTGTAATGTCAGAGTTTGCAATTCAAAGGGACAGAGATGAAGCCAACTGATGCTCAGAAATCTCAAAAGCAAAAAAGTTAGATGAAATATGTCCATGTAACACAATGTCCTAAAGATTCCAAATACTACATATCCTCTCATCGAAACACAGGTTAACTGCAAATAATCAGAGACCAGGACTGATCGATATTCTGTAATACGTCTGCCAAAGTGCTGCTCATACAGCCAGGAGATTCCTCTGCGATTGTGGAAATAAGGGTGACAGTCGGGGAAGAGATGTTGCTGTAGAATCTCATTCAGCAGATGTTGAGATAGGAGTGCAGGTGAGATGAGACAAAGGGTTATAAGGGGACATTTACAAGAGACAAAGTAGGATTTTCCCATTATTTTGGTTGAATGAATGACAAACAGCAGGAGAGAAAGACAGAGAGAGTGTTTTATAATAACCTTCACGGTTGTAATCTTGTCACTGATAGATTTAATGCTGTCATCTTCTCCCACACACAACTGGATTTAGACAGTTCAACTGGGGAACTTTCTCTGATAGATGGATGGATGGATGGATGGATAGATGGAGAGGGATACAAAAAATACATCTTGACTATTAGCAAATATTTTCACTTGTTTTAGACATACAACTATATTATTTTATTTCTTCTGCATCTTATTTATGTTTGGTGTCCCACGGCCCTACTGAGTAGAAGAGGTGAAGAATGGAGGAATTGTCGAAAGGTCAATGTTTTTTTAGGTTTGTTGTTAATCTAGCAATGATGTCCAATGGGACAAGGATTACTGATGCAAACATTGCCCAAGTGACACCATAATCCTTTCAGAGAAGAAAGAGAGAAAGCAAAGGTACAGAGATACACACACCTGTTCTTCCAAAAGGAGAGGGACATTCAAAAAAACAGGCCACTCTAGGAACAACCTGGAACTTCTATTAATATTTACACATCAATCTTCTGTTCTATAGCCTCTCAAAAATCCTATGCATATTTATAATAGGGGAGAACAGCAATTTTGATACAGCAACACTGCATGTTAAAATATGAATAAAACATGCCGGATGACCACTGCTGTGCTGTTACTCGCATGCGTGGAGGTTTCATCTGTACAAAGTCTGGCCCATTCAGATTCAAGGAAGAATGTAGCAGTTCCCTGAAAGATGGAACGAAGAAAAAATACAAAGAAAAAGAAAAAGCTTTAGTTTCTCTGAATGAATATGAGCACATAACATATTGCTCAGTGAAATGCCAAATAAGTGTTGCTTCCTCTCTGCAGCTGTTGAGTGAAAAACCATTAATGGCATACAGGGCCACGCAGCAGCCCGGGGTAACCTGTCATTTCTCACAATGTTTACTTGCTGAGTCATAAGAGGAAGATTTTCTCATACAGCGGAAGCATATACTTTAAAATTAGCTGAGGCAGACTCACATAAAATACCAGATGTACTGGGAATTGAAAAGGTCAATGGCATCGGATGATAATTACTACTACAGACTTTGGGGACGTTCATTTTTATTATATGTCACCTGCCATTTCTGCTTTTACAGTTCAGATTTATGGATTTGTTGTTGTCCTTCATAAATGTTTTACCATTTAAAATCAACTAAAAAGCCTAAAATAAGATGTTTAATGATAGGTCCCATTGTGACGACTTGCCCCACTATTGGTCTAGACACAAAAGTTTCATTTGGGGTCATTTATTCGATCAAACTTACAGAGGAAAAAAGAAAATATTGTTATAACTTAAAATAAGTGTTTTCTATTGCAATATATTTTTAATGATTTTTTTTTTTCCTGTGATCAAAGCTGCATTTCAGTGACACATGATCCTTCAGTGTACACACACACACACACACACACACACACACACACATATATACACATACATATATATATATATATATCAGAATTCTTTGAAAAATAGAAAGCTATGAAAAAATAAATATTTTGTAACATTATAAATGTTTTTACTGAGGCTTTTAATCACTTTGATGTAATTATTAATTCCATTTCCTTACCTTTCAGTGGTCTAATGGGAAATAGATGTTATATTTTAATCAATAGAATTTGTAACTATTTAGTGTAAGTGACTTTCAAAAAATAAACCCAGAGAGGCTTTTCAATGGAGTAAAAAGAGTGACAACTAGCCCCGATCCCACTGTTTGATAGTCAGTAAAAAGCAAACGTTTCTAAATCCAAGTCATCTTAAATAGTCTAATACTGTAATTATTTTTAAATATATATTTTCTGAGACAACACCGCCTCCATCTGGTAGTTCTAATTGTACTTTACAAAATGGTAAAATAAATACTTCATTTAGATTAGAGGATTGCCTGCACGTGCAAATTAATTAACTCCAGATGACCGCGGCGTCAGGGTGAAGACTTAAATATGACCATTATGGCCCATAGTTGTTGATCAAGATGTGTTCATTAATGTGTTATTTGCTTTTTGTGACTTTGATAACGGCTACAGCTGTAACTGCAGATGAGTCCTCGACGCAGAATATTAAGGTATTTGACTTTTAAGTGTGGGCGAAAAAATGAACAATCCATAGTATTTAGTAACGTTTTGAAAATTTGGACAACTCACCTTAGGTCGGTGCTTGTAACATTACCGGCGTTTGGCGCAACGAGCTGGGCTCCAAGCTGCGCGTGAAGGCTGAAGGGTCAGAGGTCCGAGGTGTTTATCAGACCGCGGTGGAGAGCGAGAGTGGCGCCGCCGGGGTTCACCGCTCTGCTCAAGTCTTCGGGATAGTTGGTGCTGGGACTCAGCCAACCGTTTCTTTTACCGTGATGTGGGAGAAAGGTAGAATGCATTTAAAGTAGCCGCACAACGGTATTTCCGTGTTTAGGGGTGACTGTTCAATGTAACACATATTGTGGACTTTCAGCTAAAGCACAAATCCACAGTGCAGTTGGATTGGGCTTCTAGAATCATATTGATGTGGTTTGAGGCGTTATTAACGTCCATATTCACCCCTAACCATATAACAATGCGAATATAGCAGTGTCTGATGGGTAGAATTTTTCGGCAGAGCAACGGCGATTGGAAGTCAACCGGTAACAAAAACCAGTAAGTAACTGTAATGTGCGTAATGGATCATATAACAATATAGAAAAAAGTCATTCAAAAGCTAAGGGTTGCGTTTGGCATTAAATTCTAAACTGATATTATTAAAATGTCACAAACATAAAATATGACTGTTACAAATTACTAGTGAAGTCGACTGACCATTATAATTATTTTTTTAATGCAGCAATCAGTGTGTTGGTAACTTTGACAACACACCAAATCCATTGACTGTCACAATTTTGTTAACAAATTATACGATCTAGATAAAGCTTTTCAAATTGAATGTTTTATTAATTGTGATCCAGTTTTTTTTTGTGTGTGTTCCCTTTATTTTTTTCAGCAGTGTATTAGGACCAGTGCTAGCCTCTTTATTTATATAAGTTATTTTGTCCACCTTAAGTAAAGTTTAATCAGAATTTGTCCATGGTGCTACTACAGTTACTTTTTTAATTACTTGCAACATCACGTATAAAACCATCCAATAGTAATTTTGTTGCACATGAATATAAAATGATGGAATGCAGTAGGTTTAATGCATAGATGAGTTTAATTTCATTCACTTTAATAGATAATACTTTTTTGTAGAATGACTTAAACATCGTAACCACACTATGCCAAACTATTTTTTTCTTTTACGGATATCATTGGGGAAAGCGTTGACTGCATAATGATGCAGTCTGCATTTATCAGCAGGGCTTCAAGCGACTTGGTCAGTTCCTTCCTGCTGGTAAATATGGGAATTTGTCAAACTACAGTTATAATGAGATTTGTTTTATATATATTTGCAGGTTCATGTTCTGCTTGGGTTGGTCAGTGCTTTATTTTAGCTGATGGCGCACAAGTGCTGAAAACGCTCTGGATGTTACGCAGTGTAGCTGACAACTTCGCTGATAACTGGGGAAGTACCAGGTGAGCTGTGTGTAAATGCAAGGTTTTTCTTTCTTTGAAGTGCTTGTTGAATGTCTGTGATTCTATGTCTCCCTCTTTTCTTGTATTCTAGGTTGGGAGAAGATCTCTTTTTCAAGACTTGAATTTCAAATGGACTCTGTAATGAATTCAATGTCGTTTTAAATTCCTTGAAGGTGTTGATTTTTCAAGGAGCTTGAGCTTGTAGAGTTTAAACCTACTGAGATATTTAAAAGCCTTGTGTAAAACCCTTAAGCCTAATAAAAGACAGAACAAAAAGAAACCACTAAATGGGTTGTGACTGTTTTCACAGCCTTTTTTTTTGGGGGGGGGGGGGGGGGGGGGGGGTTCAGACTGACATTACTTGTTTGAGCGTTTAATACTAATTTTAATTGTTGTAGGGTATGAAAGTGTTTTTTTTAATATTTTTTTTATTATTTTAAACTACTTAGTTTTAGGTTAACTGACAGAGACTTTGACTACTCTTCATAGGTTAATTTCCTTGAAGTGTAAACTGGTGCAGCGTTTGGGCCTCCCAACCAGATACACATAGCAGTGTTGACTCACTCAGTGCTGTGAGTTTGGTTATAACTAGTGGTAAAGAAATGGAATGGAAAAATACAGCACCAAACAGAATCGACAAATTGGTTTTCCAATTCCCAAGCATTCCACCAGCTCCCTTCAACCACCGAACCCTCCAAGTTATCTGCGGGTAGTCTAGTACGGTTTAAATTATGCATGGTCTCATGGCAGTTACAAATGCTGCTTGGAGATGGAGAAACTAGAGTAAAATAAAATCCAGTTTACACAGTTGGAGGATCTACAATTAGCTGCACTACTGTCCAGTTTTCACAACTCCTCTACAGACCACCTAAACCTAACTCTTCTAACCTGAGATGGACCTTTCATCCAGCATCTTCAGGATTTAAGGTTACACAATCCACTTAATTGAAGTTAATGCGACAACTTTTAATTGACATCCAAAACTGTGCCTAAATAGACACGCTATACAAAAGTTGTACTTTTTTTGGATCTTTCAAAACCAAGTATGCATTGCTGCATTATGGTTGGAGTTTTGCCTTTTAATTTGTTTGCCTAAGCTTGACATTCACAATTTTAATGCCATATGCATGTTTGGACATTGATAATGAGGATTGAGTAACTTTTAATGGCCTAATAAACTAATTTATTCACACTTTTGGCTCTGTCTCTTTCACATGAATAGTTCTGCAGCCTATTAGTCAAGCTCTCTAAGGCCTTCGGTGTAGCACATGGCTTAATTCAGCTATCAGTGCACTCCCATTGAGAACAGCATGCTTCTGGTGAAGCGCTCTGATGGATCTGGGCTGAAACTATTGCTATATATACCCACAAATAGGCAGGATTTTAACTGCAGTTTGTATGTAAAAGGCACTTAGTTGAACAAGTCCCAAAAAGAGGCCTAATGCAGCTAATTAATCATTGTATTCTTCAGGCAGGAGACTTCATGAGCATATTAAGTACACAGGTTCTTTGGTGGCTGGTTATAGATGAGATATGCCAGATATTGAGGCAAGCATATTCAATTTCAAAAGAATTGTATGTGTATTAGTAAGGTATGCTAAATAAACTATTGGTTATAGCAACAGTGAGAATGAATCTTTGATAGGGCAAGAATGGTTCCAAATGTTTTGTTTAAATAATTAAGCAAGTTAAGTCACAAATCTTGTTGCGCATATGCGCTACAATGAAAACCTGGGTCAATGCATCTAAAATAAATCTGTACGAGTTCTTTTGTGCTATTGCTATAATGGTAGATTTTATTTTTATTAACTTGGGATGCATCTTAAACTCAAATCAATTATAAAAATAAATAGTCATGGTGACTGTTTGAAAAAAAAAAAATTGTTTTAAGTGCATTTGAACTCTTTCTCTGTTTAATATATTTTCCATAATTTATAATGCACTAGGCTAACTCAAGTCAGAAACATTTTTTTGTTGTACCAGTGTGAGCAAACCACTGAGAATTTTCCCAAATCTTCAGATGGCCACTCCGGCCATAAACGCAGCCATTTATTATGCTCATGTAAGCTAATACAATCATCAAATAGTAAGCCTTGTATAAATCAAAACTGCATAATGTATTGTATTAAATGTATTAAAATTCATATTTTGGTATTTGCTGAAGACTAAAAATGTAATAGCACTGATTAAGGGTGAAGATGCATTTGACGATGGGGCAGCAGAGGTTTAAATGTAACAATAGGAGAAATGTTCATGCACAAATATGTAAAAAATGTAATTGACATTATAGTGTAAATTAGGTATCAAATTAGTGTTAAATATTAATATAAATAATTTCTACTTGTATAATACAGTTATATTAGCACAATATTGTTGTCACCATATGGGTGTTCCTATTTGGAGCTTTTGTTTTCCGTTGTTTGAAACGTTTTCAGTGACCTTCAGATATCCTCTCACATCAGTGTCTCTGTCAGAATAATCTTTTCTACCACATTGGGATTTCTAGTGGAAGCATTGACTTTTAAATGACAGCTGAATTGAGAGGTTTTACTGAATGTGTTTGTAGATTATTTTAAAATCATCAAATCTAGAGTGATTCACCGCACCACAGGAGTCATTTGACGTTGTGACTGAATATCAGCGGAAACGCTTATCTTATTTATAAGAACTGTGATTAAAGACAGACTGATGCTTAAATAACATTTCATTTTCCATTTCAAAAGGTGTCCAACATTTTAAAATCTTTAAATTGAAAATATCATGAAAGATGCATGAACTGCATGAGGTGACATAATTTTTTTCTGTGTTATATTTCAATGCATTCCATTGTGAATACAAAAAGGAAAGAATGAATGAATGAAGATTGTCTTTTAGAAACTGTGTGAGTGAGATGCATTCGGTATGAGAAAGAGGCCATTCTCTGGGTTCTTCTTCAGACTATTTATCCATTACCAACACTCTCAGCTCTGAAACCAAATTTGTTTCGGAGTTTGAGTAGTCATAAAGATTTCCGTAACTGTCAGCTCCTCAAACCGACTCATCTCAAATCATTAATTCTGTCATAAGCCTGGGTTCTGTCATATAACACGATTTTGTTTTGTTCCAGTTTCTTTCTAATTAGGTTTTTGCCCTCGGCTCTCAGGATGCAAGAAAGGGGTGATCTGTTTAATAAAGATGTAGCAGAATCTGATTTGCTTGCATTTCCTATCTTCAACATGTCAACTTCTCCCTGGAGATCCACTACCCAATGTCTTTGAACCAGACTCTTCCTCCAGAAGATGCTCCCATCATTCAGGGAGATTCATTTTTGGTTTCTTTGAGCTGAAAATGGTGCGAAATTATTTTTGGAAGATAAACTAACAACATCAAAATGCCTTGAGGATGACAAATGCTCGTAGGCAGGTGTCTCCCTGAATATTTACTGCCTTGAGAAAACGCCTGTCTTTTACTTGTGTTCTGTCTCCTCAGACTGTCACTATAACAGGCTTCTGTCTTGTCACTGGAGTTGGCCTTCTCAGCATTAAACCTCCTTGTGCTTTTTTCATTTTCAACTTTCTTAATGTTGCTGTTTGAGCATGAAAAATATCTGTAAAGTTGCTAAGCATAAAGTCCACTCCAAAGGGAGATGTATTAGTGCACACAGTTACAGAACTCATGAAACGCCTCGATTCTTGAGTTTGCTTTTGGGAACGATCACAGTACTTGTCATTTGAATAATTCCCACTCAAGGCATTCACAAAAAAGGGGGCGAGACCTGGATGAGTTGCGTTAGTAGTGTGTTGACACTTAAGGTTATGGTAGGAGCTGTGAAATGTTGAAAAACATTTTTGAATGGTTGACCAATTAAAATGCACTGTTCAAGCCAACCAATCAGAGCACATTGTGCTTTTCAGAAGGAGGAGCTAAACAGGGTTGCGTTTTCCGTACAATGATGCAACTTGCTACCATAGTTCGATGCATTGTTACAGAAATTAGCTAGTTAATCAGCTAATCAGCTTTTCCGAAACCATATTGTCCCAAATTAGTAATTCAACCACATTGATGTCACACAGGTGGTGGAGTAATAACTTATTTTAATGAATCTGTTTGAGATTTAATTTAATATTAATTATGAACATGACATCTCAGGACTACCATATTTTCCCGCATATAACCCACAGACACAGATAATCCGCACCCTCATATAGCCCACGGGTTTTGTGTAAAAAATCGTTGGTAGATTTATTAACGTTTTTTGTGTAAGTTCACATTTTGAATTTTGAATGTTGCTCGCATGACGTCAGTTAACCATAAGTGCTTATTATATGCAGGAAAATACGATATTTGAATACAAATTTTTCTCTGTTATTTTGCATTATTTTTTAGATATTATCATAGGCTCGTTCTTATGTACTTTAAATCTCTTGACAAACTAAATGACATACATTTTTATATATATTTAAAATAAAGCATATTGATTGTACTGAATGTCAGCTTGCTTATTTTGCTCAAGATAGGGATTTATTAAGTCCACGTGTCATGCAAACAAAACTATGCTTCTAAGCACAGGTCGAAAGCTGACACAGGTTTGCGATACTTTGTACAAATGATCATTGGAACGATGGTTTTGGGAAAGACAGACTCATTGAATCATTCTGACACTGATGAACTCACCCCACTCTTGTTAAAAAATCCTAAAGGATTCCAATAAGAAACTTGTACAAGATTTATTTTGGAGTATTTTGGAGTCATTTCTTATAGGATTCCGCAGGACTTGTCTTATAGGTCAATATATAAATATCCCACAGGATGATTTATAAAATATTTTAATAGGATCCAATGTGTCCTTATTCAGATCTATATGGGAATACCTTATTTCATTCTTTCAAGAATCTTTAAGAATCCTAAAGGTGCACTTTTCCCATTTTTCTTTTACTAACAGATAGTAGGTTTGATTTTGTCTTGCAGTTTTTTTAAACTCACTTTGATGTAGACATTCAGTGTATGATGAGCAAACTGCAGTCACATTATAAACAATATGGGCGGTATAAAATATACTACAGGAGAAACTGAAATTACATTAAAATAAATCAGAGTATCCAATAAGATCCTACAGTGCAAAGTGGAATTCCAGTAGGATTTTTTGACAAGGGCAGAGCGTTACTGACATACTGGGAAGAGAAGTGCTTCAAAAATGTAAAATATGAGTGAAGCTGTTCTACTAGACCATGTCAAGACTTTGCAAAGGGGCTAAATGTTAATGTTTATGGGGACTGCAAAAAATGTATAAAATCCGATTGTTCTTTTCTCATTTATAAAGCTGCTCTGTGTCTATACTCTCTTTTGTCCACCGCTGGAATGAATAATATCACAGGAGAACTTCGCCTCTGGCTAATTCACCTCAGGCGGCAGGTTCACAGTTTGCTGTCGCTAGAGACCTCACATGGACCTGCATGGATGGGCCACACAGCCACCATGTTCACTGTCTGACTTTAGATTTGAAGCAGATTGGAAAGAACAGCTTGAGAGAGAGTAATCTAATGGAACAGTACGTCACAGTCTATTAGTGTATAAGTATGATAGCACTGTTGTATTATACTTTACAGAGCCACCGGGTTTGTCTTTTATTGCTGCAGGGCTTTGCTGGACTATTTGAATTGTGTTCTGCTACACTTATTGGTACATTTATTCTACCTTATTATTTGTGGAATCTTCATTGGTATCTCGTTAAAGAGTTATCTTATGTTTTGTTTGCTCAAGGCTTTTTACGTTTATGGTAAGATCCATCATTACTGCTTGAACCTTGATAGTGTTGGACCTGATCCTCAGGCTATCTGTTCACACATTCCAAGCTGAAATTTGAAGATCTTAAAACATTTTTTTAAGCACTCCCCCTCAAGCAAACTCAACATTCTTCACTTGCACTCACCCAATGCATTTCTCACTGATGGTCAGTCTAAATGTAAAAAACAACAACAATACAAATAGACCAATTTCAATAGGTCAATGCTGTTTTCTGCATTTTCTCAGGAGAAGTACTGCTTGCCTGTGCTAAACTTCCTCTGACACATTTAGCAACTTTTGCTATATTTTCTACACTACCGGTACTATGAAACTAAAGTTTGGGGTCAGTAAGTCTAAAAAACATATACTTTTATCCATCAGGTGGACATGAAATTGATCAAACATTAAACAAAAAAAGTGTTACAAACGTTTTGCTATAATTATTAATTATTTTATTACTCAAAGAATCCTGGGGGAAATCAAAAATGGATAAACATTGATAATAATAAGAAATATTCCCTGAGCACCAAATCAGCATATTTGAATGATTTCTGAAGGATCGCGTGACACAAAAATGTCAAAATTTTTAACATTTTAAAATATAGGAAAATAAAAAAGCTTTTTTAAATGTTAATAATTTAGTACATAACAAAATTACTGTTGTATTACTGATCAAATGCAGCCTTAAGCATAAGAAACTTCTTTCAAAAACTTAAATGCAAAAACGAATAAAAATGATTTTATTTCAAATATTTAAAAATACTATAATAGTAAATTAAAATAAAATACTAAAATAACAATGTCAATAGCATAGAAAAGTGGTAACTAAGCTACATGATTTAAGAGTCATTTATTTCAATATTTCAAACATATTAAATTGATATTAAATATAAAAAATAACTAAATAGAAATGATGCAAGAGCAGATGCAGAAACAAAACCTGCATTTCTTCAGCTCTTCCATTTGCCACAGTTTGATTTTAACCTTTGAGTCATTCAGCTGTGCGGTGTGGTCAGCCAGCTGGCTCTGTCTGACCCACCAGCTTGGGTCCAGACCTCACACCTTTGTCCTCTGACCCGGCCTGGCCCTTGCTGCACCACCTGCCCCACTATCATGGCCTGCCGCCACGCCACCTCCACCTCCACCTCTCCAGCTTCCAATGACGCATCTATCTTACTTGGCTTTCGAAACTTCCCCGGAGTCATTATTAGCCTCTTCAGCCCGTGTGTTAGTTTTGCTTCTTGCTTCAGAAGAAATTCAACTTGAAATCTCATTTAATGGCTTTGTTTTGGGTTTCGCCTGCCATTTGAAACAGTACCAGACGAGTTGGCGTTAACGACTCTCGCCGTTAAGAGTACAGTCCAAATCCCACAATGCACAGCAACACCTCATTTTCTGAGCAAATGGATGATCATCCAGGAAGAGTGATGAGAGTTACCTCTTATTTTACAAATACACCCTTCATAAGTATCCAAACTGTCTTCACATATAATGGTCTTAAGTATATGGTAAAACTACAATTGTTTTGTAATGCCTTTGAAAAACCTAATGCATTAATGGTGTACATCTTGAGACACAACATCGGCACTGACATGTTTTAAGATATTGCAGTGAAAGTTGCTTTTAGTTAAAACGACTCAAACATACATTTTAGTCTGGGACTATAGGCTTAAGGCATGTCTGTGAAACCGGGGGATGGTTTTTATTTAGAGAAATTTTTAACAGCTGGTGTCAAGGTGAAATTTATTTTTAGGATGCAAGTCAGTTCGCTTCAATTTCATGCATGAAATGTTTTGCTCAAAGTGCTTTTTTTCCTTTTAAAATGAATGCTCAATTTGATATTTTGTTATCCAGTGCAAAGAAAATGTTGTAAGGCTTAAATGTTCAGACACGTTTCGGTGCCACATTGTGTCATGTTCTTCTCATGGCTGCACTCTCTTTGACAGTTTTAATAATGACTCTTGAGTCTTCAATGTCAGGGTCTTGTGCAAGAGGATTTTATGTTGTGGTTTTGGATAAAGATAAAATGTTTTTTCCACTTTCCACCCTATACTTACCTGTATAAACACACATGTTTCTTAGATTGGCACTTCTATCCACTTACTATGAGCCCATAGTAAATCATATCAGGCTGTTGTAATTTAACGTGGTTTACGATTTTAAGTGTGTTTACTTTAAAATGAAAAGCTAGTTAGGGAACAGCAACCATAACTGTTTACTTTTCTCATTTTCTTTATAACGACATGACTATATATATCTCAGGTCAAGTATATTTGTGCCCTGATCAATACAATTAAGGGAGCACTTATATCACACATTGGAACTCATTTAATGAAATATTAATATACATTTGAAAATCTTTATTTATATACATTCTATATGACATCTGATGTGACAATGGAAACCAGAACCATCAACACACAGAGGGCTGGATTCAAAATCATACCAAAAATCCATGTAAAAAACTGAAGAAATTGGACCTTAAGGCTTTTTTTTAGGTTTATTTCATACATTTTTACATTTGGCAGACACTTTTATCCAAAGCGGCTTACATTGAATTCAAGAAAAAACATTGACATTCTAATAAGTTCTTGCTTTTCTTGGAAATCGAACCATAGACCTTAGCGTTGCAAGCGCCATGCTCTACTCTTCAAGCTACAGGAAAGTACGACCCAAGTAATTTTGACCCAAATTCATTTCTTCAACAATTAACTTCACCATTTTTAATATTTAAAACACTAAGCTTTTCTGGATGCCTCGAAATGCTCCAAAAATATGTGTTTGCAGATGGAGACAGAATTTTCTTTTTCTGAAGATTTTGAGTTTCTCTGGCTGAATGTTGTTGGGATGCTGAGGGCATTGTGACCTCTTTCCATCTGTAATATGACAGACCCACTGATGCTCCTGTCACACCTGTGATTGGATGACTCATACTGCTATCTGATGCTCTGATTGTTTGCATAATACAAATAATGTCCCAAATAAAAGTCTGTTTTCCTTATTTTGGGCTGAATAACTGGTAATCTAAGCCATATCTGCCCTGGGTAAATAAGTATGTAAATATGTTGTTTATCTGAGCTCAAAAGATAACAGAGAGAGACGGATGCCTCGCTCACCTGCTGCCTACTGCTCAGATGCTCCTTCCAGCGGTATTCAGGGCCAAACTGTAAGCTGAACTATCATAAAGCATACAACTAAGCTGCTCTCAGAAACCTCTCCCAGGAAAATGTCAGTGACCACATAACTCAGGGTCATAGGTCTGCACTACTCAAACATTGAAGCCCATGGTGTTTTATTTATGTGTTTTTTGGACAGAACAGTTTAAATAGTCCCACACTGCACAAGTTTGGAAATACGGTTTGATAATAGCTGCAAGCAGCAGGGGGCAAAGTCTGTTGGTTGCAAACACGAGCCTGACTTTGCCAATGCCAGCTATAGGAAACTAGAGACTTGAGAGAGAAAAAGACAAATTATGTGAAAAATTCTTGAGGAGCAGCATTTTGGATCTCAAGGGATTGTAGAGCGATTTTGGCAGGAAAGCAAAGGGCGAGTTGCAGGGATAAGGGTAAATATCATTAATAATTGTGGTCTGTGGGTATAAAGGTAGAAACTAGTAAACCATATTTTCTCATGTAAAATTAAAGAGGTTTGTTTTTGAAAAAAAAAACTGGAAGTAGCCCTAAACCACTTAATCTAGTGATTAATTTTGGAGTTTGCACCTCAAGGAAGTAATTGGCCATAACACTGTTGAGTGGAAGCTTTTTATTTAATGTGCTAACGGTTTTGTATGAACATGCTTTAAATGGACAGTTTTACAAAATAAGCTGCAGCGCGACTGAACTTGCCTAGCGGTTATAGTGTGTGTGCAGCATGTTTTGAGGTTAAATGTAATAGGGTTAAAGTGGAAATGAAGCAGTCAAGTAAAATTTACATTATTTAGTAAACTGATTTCCACTTTAATAAAAACATTCACACACACGAACTATATATATATATATATATATATATATATATATATATAGCAGTACCACATAATATGACTTCTTTTTGCTTTGCCTGAAGTAAATCGATTTAATAAAGGACCGACAGGGAAAAATACAGTAAATATGGGTGTTTCCTAATTTTTAGTATAGCTATTTTATTACTGCTTTTTCAATGTACTAGAGAAAGTAAAGCATTTTTTTGTTGGATAGTCACCATAATCTAAATGAATATCCAACATCAAACTGTCTACATCACAAAGTTTTTGGGGTATCCCAAATATTGCTTTCATAATGTGAGGCACAACATTATTTAATATCAGTCCATCAGGTAAACATTTACTAATGCTATCAAGACTGGAAAAACACAGAGTGACATGAGGAACTTTAATACACATGGTGATTAACAGTGATTTCAATAGGAACTGATGGGAAATTCAAACAAAGGAATATGTGACTAATGAAAACAAACAGCCTCTACACTAACAGATGACAACGTTTGATTTATTATAAGCATGTGCTGCTTATAATAGTTGTCATCTGCCACTTTTAATGCTCAGCGTTGATTGGCTGTTACTGTTTTTATCAATCATCATTGTGCTAAAACAGTATTGAAAATGATTCCAATGATACTGTGTTTCTGCGTCGTCTTAATATTGTTAATGTTTTATGAAACAGCTTCTCAAATATGAAAACATTTAGGATGAGACTTGATGTTATGGTTAATTTTCATGTAATAATATCACCCCATTTTTAAAGGTACAACACATGAAGATGAAGATACATGTTATTAGTCAATTAATAAACTTATTGATACAATTGATAATTGATAATTCCAGGAAGGGGTAAAGTAAGGAATCTCAATCTACATAGTGCATAACTTAAGCATAGACTGGACCAATAAAAGCTGAAACATATACTGAAGGCAAACACAGCTTAAATGAATGATAAATCATATTGGTGTACATGACAACAAACAATGAGCGAGAAACTGGAACAGAGGAACACAGGAATTACGCAATATAAACTAAAAGGCCATAAAAGTGAAACTAAGAACGAGGAGAACTAATTATCATGACAGGGGATGAACTGATCAGGTAAAGTATTTTAGATAATTTTAGATATTAAATATTTTGAATAAAATGAATATACATTTCTACTTTGATATTTAGACTTCAATTGAAGTAACATTATCATTAGTTTTAATAATTAATCAATTATTAAATTAACTAATTTAACTGTATTGTGAGAATGAGGACACACAAATTGGGTGATATTCAGATGGAGAAATTATTTAAAAAAAAAAAAAAAATATATATATATATATATATATATATATAATTTTAAGTATCACACTTTTGCATTGCACACTATCATGACTAACATCATATAACACTAGACTCACATCTGTGATTACACATATATATATATATATATATATATATATATATATACAGTTGTGTTTTGGGGTGCTTTGTCTTAAGTCCTGTCTTAATTTGAAAAACTGTACCTGTGAGACATCTGTGGTTTAGCGTAGAAATATTTTTTTGTTGCTTTTGTGTGAATAACAGAAGACTGCACTGTCACTGACAATCCCCGTCTGCTGTCTCTCCGGTAGACGTCCTGTAGAGCTCACATCTCATCAAGTGCCTAATCACACAAGAGAGACGTAAGAGTCTGACAGTCATCCAGATCTAAGACTCTAATAATCTAGCATGACAGTGTCAAATACAATGTTAAGTAAAATAATCAGTGCTAAATAGATATCAAGTGTTTGTGAAGGATTCCTAGCAAGTTACCTAAATTATTATTATTACTTTTTTATGCCAGAACATTAATTAGAGCATCTCTCATCCAGGTTATTAGGATAAGTTGTTATTTTTTCAGTCGTTAAGCCTATGAGCAAAGTTTCTTGCTCATCTAGGTGACTCCAGGTGAAATTTGATTGGTTCTCCAGGGGTTTCAGACCAACTACCTGAGCTTAACTCTAGAATTGTACCGGCTAAATTAGATGGTAGAACAAAAGTATTGAACTTCTGGTGTACTTCCATAATGAAAACGTAAACATATAATTTGTGTGTGTGTTTGTGCGTGTGTGCGTGATTTTTTTTTTGCTTGATCTTCATTTAAAATATGAAAAATTATTTTATAGAAAAAAGTAAATTATTAAATAATTCAATTCTGTATATCATTTCTCATTTACCAGTAACTAATAAAATAACAAATATACTATACTGTTCAAAAGTTTGTGGTGAGAAAGATTAAATTTTTGAATCTTTTCAAAAGATTCAAAGTTTTTTTTGCTTTTTGTAGCTTTTTTTTGTCTTAGAACCAGGAACAGGTGATAATGATTACTATCTATTGAGATTAATAAGGTAACTATGGAAACAAACCAGGGACTGAGGAAACAAGACAAACACACACTGTTAAACATTTTAGTGTGAGATTACAGAATATTCCAGGTTAATAATTGCAGTACTTTGAGAGAAATATCACAATAGGACTGGAATTTCTTGATTCTTGTTGGTTTTATCTGTGCTGTTGAACTTATTTTTGCTTCACTTTTAAGCAATTATTTGTTGACTGTCACCATTGTTGTGTTTTTTTATGTCAAGTATTGATGTGTGTATTGATATCTATCAAAATAAGGGTTTCAAGATACAAAGCAGGCGAACATGAATCAGGAATTGTAAAAGCTAAAATCATTTTCCAGTCTTCAGTGTCACATGATCCTTCAGAAATCATTCTAATATGATTTACCACTCAAGAAACAATCCTTATAATTATCAATACTGGGAACGGTTGTCCTGCTTCATATTTTTGTTCAGAATAAATCTTAGAAATCCATACTCTCATTTTTGATGCAATTTGAGACATCCTCGCTGAACAAATGAGTTTCTTTTCTTAAATCTTTAGAATTTGACCCAAGCTTTTGACGGATAGTCTAAGCACTTACCAAAAATCTGAGCTGGAAAGTCTTCCATTATTTCTTCCATTATTTGAGGAGAACCCCTCCATCAGGATAAACAATGAATATGTGAGCATGCAGACATTGAGTGACGGTGTTAAACACCTGAGGCCTGTCTCTTTAGTTCCTGCACTCTAGCTGTCATCTCAATTTCGTCTTGCTGCCTGCCTCTCCATTGAGTTTGACCTCACTTCAAGAGATTTCAATGCCAGTGTGGTTGAGCTAAAGACTCCCAGCGCATGTGTCGTTTGGAAACCAAACAGAAGAGCACAAACACAGGAATTCAGAGCTGAGCTGACCTCCCAATTACCTGCCTTGGCTTCCTTAAGCTCTTACAATGAGCTCCACCGCTGGAGATCTGTGTACTCGCCCTAATGAGGCAAAGGGAGACAAAAGCAGCTCTCCTGGGAATTATGCAGTCCTCCTATATTTTAAGCAAATGACTCAGGTAATTACAGAGCTTGGGGGAAAACTCCATCCTCATTAAACATGAATGAGCAGAAACCGGCTACCGCTGGTACTGTATACAATGACTAACATGCATTTATGGGACTTTGGTTACAGTTGTTTATTTTGAAAAAATGCCTTTGAATGGCCTTTTTTTAAAAGTTATTTTACAATGATTCCAAAGGGGGTTGGGGTGTGTGCAATAGTAAAATAGTAAATTGCCAATTGTAAAATACTAAAAGGTAGCGTTCACAGGATAAACAGTCTCCGAATATAGGAGTATGGCATCTTTCTAAAATTCTTGTCAACTCATTGGACCCATGGCACTCTTTACCACGGTATTCTTTGAAAACCATTAGTAACTACTATTTAATTAAAATATATAAGTTGCAGGTACTAAACCAGAACCTTATCCTAAACTTAACTTAACTCAAGTCCATGCTTCCATACATTACATAACACTTTCTTAAGTAAGTGCACTGTGAAATAAACTACAATCACACAAATATGTACTATAGTACTGGAGAGTATACCTTACAGAATAATAATACTACTGTGGCAGTACCATGGTTTAGTGATAGTAACAAAAGATAATAATATGGTACTTTGAAACATGCCATCCCCTACCATGGTATATTTTAATGTACTGCAGTATCACCAATGAATTACCAATAGCGCAGTATTATTTTGTAATGTAATCATGAATATGGTTATCATGATGGTACCATAACTCTGTACTCAAGCAGCTCAGTCTCTTGCTTCTGCAGCTTGTTATGTTGTTTTTCAGACAGACTCTCAGTGGAATTACACTTTGTAGAGTCCCTGTGTCCAAGGCCTGAGCTACCATCAATATTTAAGGCTTATCACAGCTTCAGGATTTGAGAACAAATGAGCAGCACTCAAATTCAGCATATTGAGAATTTCTCATTACCTGGGCTTATTAGCTGACTTATGAACTTGAGAGATTAAGATACTGCTTGTATTATATATATATATATATATATATATATATATATATATATATATATATATATATATTTTTTTTTTTTTACCTTTGATGAATTTTTCAATATTTTATTTCTCTACCAGGCACAGTTTTTTTGCAAATGCAAATCCATTGGCCACTAGAGGACACTGGAGAGCTGAAGGAAAATTTCAGTTTGATGATTATGAACCTCTACATCAAGGCTACATATATCTTAGAAGGTTTAGATATATCTTTATATAGTCATTTATATATAGTCATATTTATAAACTACATATGTATATATATATATAAACTAGGTTTATGTTATTGAATGCATGTATGAACCCGTATTTAGAATAAAGCAATGTCAAGATGCTATATCAAAACTGGTTTAGCAAGCAAAACACACACTTTCACAGTCATATCTGGTCTTTTATTTTGGACTGAATTCAATGGACGTGTCTGTGCTGTCACACCGGCGGAGGGTTGCAGAAAACCAGTAGCTTTTGTTGTATGGCAAGTACGCAGTCTGTGAGCACAAAAAGACTCTTTCATCTCTTTCTGTCCTGTCACGAGCTGTTTGTGTGTGATGCAGTAAACAGAACTGAATCAGAGTATGTTTTACCTGTGCTCGCTCTCGGTTTCTTTACCCCTGCTTTGAGCTCTTGTGGTGCGCACGTCTGTTTCTCTGTCTGAATTTGTGAGTAGAGCTGTTGTTGAATAGCAGAGCTTCTAGACCTCGAGTCTGGGCTGTAGACACTAAAATGCTTGTGATGTGTGATAGCTGTGACAATTAAACAACATCACACTCTTAAACAGGATTCAGCCATAGGAACGAGACTGCAAGGCAGGAGGCTATTAAAATCCAGCCTGATATTGCTAAGCTTATTAATTTTTATTAATAACAATTTTTTTAGCACTTATAACGGCTCATAAATAGCTGACATTAAAATGTTATGCTTTTTTATAGAGTTTGAAACCATTCTAAATGCCACAAGAAAAGTTAGGTATCACAACATTATTTACAATATGAAAAATGGATATTCATCTTAATATTTGCTAAAGATTACATTTGACTAATTTAGGCAATCTAAATATAAAAATATAAAGAACGAGCACAACAAATTAAATATCTAATTTCAAATGGCATAATTGATAAATAATAATACAATAACATCTGCTATGGGGCTGATATATTGTGAATTTCTAATAAAAATATAACTTTTCTGAAACTGTTCAGTCTTAAATCAAGAATCAAGTCTCTCCTCAGCTCACGGAGAACTGTTTTACATTCAGTGCTGCGTTCGTGTAACATCATTGCTTTTCTGTATAGATTTATGCTGTAAATCTGAAATGTAGCCAGTGTAATCATGTTTAAAATGTAGAAAGGCAAAGTAACAGAGACGAAACTAGATTTTTGTATTTTTTGAAGAAAACAGGAGTGCTGCTTATCCATGCAAATGTTGCTGCCAGAATGCTAAGGTGTTCTGGATGCTTCCAGGGCTGTTGTTATGCAGTTGCTAAGGTGTTCTAAAAAGGCTTAGAGTGCATCGCTCCGCTGTTGTTAGGGAGGTATTTACTGGACCATGTCAATAGAGCACATTTCACTTTAATTTTACATCCCCCCATGCCAAAATAAAGATTGCATAAATAATTTGACACATATGTGACATGTATTTTAAAATAATTTCCTCAGTGTCACATGATCCTTCATAAATAATTTTAATTTGCTAATTAAAGAAACATTTCTTATTATTATCAATGTTGAAAAGAGTTGTGCTGCTCAATATTTCTGTGGAAATAGTTTTTAATAATTCAAAAGCATTAATTTGAAATAAAATTATTGTTTAATATTAAAAATGTCTCTTTGATCAATTTTAAAGCATCCTTGCTGAATCTTACTGGCCCCAAACCTTTAAAATGTAGTGTTTAAACAGAATGATTTGATTGTAGCAAATGGTGTGGGTTGAGCTATGCTCACTATCTTTCTATTTAGGGTTATGGGTTTCTATAAATTGTTTGTGCAATAGTAATATTGATGCTTTCCTACCACGTGAAGTGTTTCACTTCGATTCTTATCTCATTTGATTTGGTCTGCCTGACCTGTAGTAATGTTTTCGTTTCCTAAGTTTAGGCCGCAGTAGATTGTAACCTATGACTGGCGGCCTCAAGGTCCAATTCCTACGCTTGAAACAAGAAATTATTAAATGAATTTTCTTTGACTGAATACCTTACGTCTAATATTTCAGCAGCTCTGCGATGCAAGCTCTCCCACGCTTTCATTCTGCCCTCCAGACCTTGGGAGTTCAGTTTACTGTGCTGAGAAAAAAAAAAAGTAAAACACACAGACATATTTCAGTATAAACATCTTATCAAAGCAGAGCCTCATTTCTCTGCTCTCTCATTACCAGAATTCTCCATCTGCATTCACTAACTCAGCTCTTGCTGGAATTCAGTCTGGCCTTTATGACTGCAGTGACATTGGCATCAATTAAATTAAAATATGTACAGAGCAAAATGAAATGAGACAGTGTTGTAGTTCAATTAAAAACATTCTTAACAGTAAAAGGCAGGAAGGTGAGAAAATAAACTTGGGGGGAAGATAAACAGCATGTTTATTTTTACTTCATATGTCAAGAAATGATGCGCAAACCCAGTCATTGTTGACTGTCAAGCATTGTTGACCTTTGCCTCAGCCTTTTAATGCACATTCTAAGATAATGATATTGTAAATATTGTAGCAATCATAGTAAAAAGATTGTTAAGTGCTACTCTGCTAAAGAACAGGTCATGTCATTGCATTCACACCTTTGAGATGCTCCATCTGGGTCCTGGCTCATTCCCGCTGCTCCCGGGTCACTTCTTAACTAATTTTCTGTCAGGAATCCAGCTGGTGTCACTTCTGAATTAGAGTCACCAGACTCCAAAAGCTTTTCCACAGTCTTGGACTTCACGGCCCTCTCTACCTGACACCTCCTCTGCCTCCACTGGCTCCGGTCGATGCCAGGTCAGATTTGACCACAGTTCCCAGCTGAGGCACAATAGACCTTATTCACATCAGCGCCATCTTTGTTTTTCAATGGGAATGAAAGTGAGTCTGTGAGGGATAGACATACACTCACCTAAGGGATTATTAGGAACACCTGTTCAAATTCTCATTAATGCAATTATCTAATCAACCAATAACATGGCAGTTGCTTCAATGCATTTAGAGGTTGGTTCTGGTCAAGACAATCTCCTGAACTCCAAACTGAATGTCAGAATGGAAAAACAAAGGTGATTTAAGCAGTTTTGAGCGTGGCATGATTGTTGGTGCCAGACAGCCCGCTCTGAGTATTTCACAATTTGTTCAGTTACTGGTATTTTCATGCAAAACCATTTCTAGGCTTTGCAAAGAGCGGTGTGAAAAGGGAAAAACATTCAGTATGCGGCAGTCCTGTGGACGAAAATGCCTTGATGCTAGAGGTCAGAGGAGAATGGACCGACTGATTCAAGCTGATAGAAGAGCAACTTTGACTGAAATAACCACTTGTTACAAGTGAGGTATGCAGCAAAGCATTTGTGAAGCCACAACACGCACAAACTTGAGGCGGATGGGCTACAACAGCAGAAGACCCCACCGGGCACCACTCTGTATGTACATATATATATATAGACTATAGACGTCTATAAATAAATGTGAATGGCTGATAATGAAATGTTTTGATCACAGAATTTAACTTCACTTAACATCACTTAACGTTATAGTTTTAATGAGTCTTTGTACATGAAAATATATAGCTGCGGCTATATTTTCAGAAGGAAAACCTGCTATAGAAGACATTTAAAAGACTGCAAGGCTCTGCCGTCTCCATTTGAATCTGAAGGGTGAACAGCAACAAGAAACATTTGAGTCATATTTGATATGAAAAGTTGGTATGTTTCCATGTTGGTATGTTTGAAATAAATGTCCCCTGTTGTCATTGAAACAGTGTGTTTGAGAATAAGATCATTTTGTATTAACAAATTTCACTCTGTTCAACCAACCTATTAGTTTCAGTCTCTCTGTTGGGAAAAACAAACAAACATGTTTTTGTTCTCAGCCATCTGTGCAGTGTGACTGGATACCTTATCTCTCACCTGCAAGCTTCCCAAAAAGGAATATGTGAGTACAACAGCACAATTTATCTGAGTCTACACGTTGTGTTAGACTGTTTCTACATTCATGTTCAGTAACTTGATCGCTGGTTGAGAAATTGAATAGCATACATGATTATAGACTTCATAAAGACGCTGGTTTCCCAGCAGAAAAATGGTCAAGAACATGCAAAACATTCCAGGCCTTACATGCAAAATATCTTGGGCAAAAACACAACAACCCTTCAATAATAGAAATGTTTTGTGCATGACTTTTTGGAATATAGTTCTGTGCCGCCGCATGTAAATGGATGCTGTATTTGCATTAGTCGAGGCTGTTCAAACAAATCACATACATTATTAGAAACACTGATATCAGTGTGAGGCTTGATTTATTTAACAAACAGGACAAATTTGAGGACATTTATTTTCTCCCAACAACATGATGAAACGCAGGTGCCAGTGACAGTTGTTAAAATAGAAAATTAAATAAGGATATGAAGCGTTGAAGGTTTGAGAACCCTTCAAAATGATCTGAATTACACAATGAGAGTTGATTGTCGTCCGTGTCCTGACAAGAGGGTATGAGTGAAGAAATAACACAAAAATAAATCATGCTTTCATCTATATTCATCCGTCCAATATCCGCCGTTTTTGTTGGATAAAAGACTAAAGTTTTCTAGTGCTCTACAAAATCAATTGCAAACCAACAGGGTCCAGAAGCCTTAAAATGCTTGCTTTATGTTGAGATGGGATTCTTTTGAGGTTTGCAGTAAAGTGCTTCACTTTTGTGTCCGCAGTACATTCTTGCAAAAGTCGCTGGTTTTGGCAAATTTCAAATGCTTTGCTCAGAGTGAAGTATTTCCATCTTCATAATCTCATTTCAACACCAGTCATGTTGAGTGCATTGCTGATGTTTTATTCATGAACGCTGACGTTAACCACATTAAAGACACCCAAAGATCCTGAGCCGTTGCCCTAAGGTTCTTCATGACTGCTTCAATTTTTGAAACCTACCCTTAGGCATGATTCAATAAATTAATGAAATGGTAGCATTTGATTTATTAGATCTTCTTTAGTCATTTCTATTTACTTTATCTCAAAAATGATGCAAAGATATATGTATATATACACACTTTTCTCAGAGAGAATGTCATCCAATAGGCCTTTTCACACTTTCCTCACAATTCCTCCACAGTGTATTCAAATGTCACTGTAATTTACACACGACCAAGGCAGAGTTTCTGTACAGAATTCTCCCAACCCCCCATCCACTTTTCTGTCTTTCTTCTTGGCTCTTTCTCTTTTCCTCTGATGTGTCTCGTAATGACAGATGGGAGTCTGTCTGTATGCGTTGATGACACATAAGAAGGATTAAAGTTCAAACTGCATGTACCGGTTCCAGCCCTCAAATATACATTATGGAAAGAGTTACCATCTCATTTGTGAGATCCAAAAGTTTTAAACGCTACAGGCATATGAGCGAATTTATAAATCTCCATCAGAGAAAAAAAGTCAGATTATGGCATGTTCAAAAGTTGAGAGAAGGAAAAGGGAACATGAAGATGGGGTAAAATACACCTTTTTTTCTAAATAGCTGAGCTGTTGGAAGCTTCTATCGACGACAAACATCGATTTGGGGGGTTTATTCAGTCTGATTTCCAATGCAATACTGTAATCTTACAGAAAATAATTCAGCAATTTCTTTTTAGAAATATGATCTAAATTCAGACAAAAGAGTACCGCTGGAGTGATATGTACTGTTACATCCTCCCCAGTCTAGGGTTGGGGAAGGCCCGTAACAAGTATAAACAACTAAATTTGAACGATTCCGTTCCCTCTCCTGTCCCAGCTCAAACACTAAACCACCAAACAAATGCTTTGTTTATAAAGAAAAACTCTTTTATTTCAGAACACAGGGGGGGGGGGGGAAAGATCTTCAGGAGGGGTTAAGGCCAAAATAATAAACATAAGAGATTCTAACTA